>OW203733.1:5960281-6177781 GCA_934045075.1 Yponomeuta sedellus
CGAGTGAAATTATGTTTTTTATATGTAATTTTTATATAGGCATTGTGTTATTCTAAAATATATCTATATTTGAAAACTTAGTGGTGGATCTCAGATGATTTTTTTCATAGCTGTAATTTCTCTTATTACGATAAAATAAAACAAAACAATTGCCAACACCTCTGATATAATAACAGACGCATTTAAATAAGAGGTGCCCTACAAATATCTTAAAGAAAAGAAGAACAGTCAAGTTGATCAACTTTATTTCCAGATTTATGGCCTGTTTCACAATCTGCAAATAAATGTCTTGATAAGCTATCCGCAACCAGGGCTGCCGATTCTTCTAAATTTAAATAAATATTCCTACAATATTGCGTGTGTTCGTTTATGACTTCAAATTTCGAACAAACGGCAGCCCTGGTTGCGGATAGCTTATCCGGAACTTTGTTTTCAGATTGTGAAACAGACCCTAAGTCTACTCATTAGAGAGGTTTCACACTACGTCCGATCCGAATCCTTGAAAATACGGGTCTAGAAATCTCGGACCTAATTCGGACATTGCTTACGTACTACGAGTAGTCCGATCTCGGATCTAAAGCCAGGTTTTCACAGTCTTAGTACGCTCGGGCCGAGTGCGCCATCCGAGTAAACTAACGCTTCTGATTGGACGGTTTTTCGTGAAAACACCAAAATAGCCAATCAGAAGCATTAGTTTACTCGGATGGCGCACTCGGTCCGAGTCCACTAAGACCGTGAAAACGCGGCTTAAATCCAAGCAATTCCAAGTTGTCCTATAAACATGATTATTTTCCACCCGTAAGGTAACAGAACTAAACTGGATGCCTCTCGCTACAGCCACGCCCCCCGCTCTCGTACGCAGTTGGATTCGGTCTGTCAATGAATAATCTTATATGAAATTGAGATTTTCCGATGACAAAGAAATATCGGATGTCGAAAGCCGGATCTAGCGCGTAAACTACCATAGATATGGTTCTACGACTACTTCCGACCGTATTTTCACGGACTCTGATCGGATTCGGATCCGAGAGTGCGAAACCGCTGTTAGGTTTCTTTCAGTCCTGTCGCTCAAGTTTAAATTTCGTACGCACGCAAATAAGGTTGCAGTCCTGAAACAGAAAAGTAAATAATGTATACAAGTAAAGAAAACGTTGCAATGTTCAAACTTGTTTAATCATGTACCCCAAATAGAGGTACAGGGTATTATAAAATTAATGACCCGTAAGCTACACATATTGAACATCATCATGTGTAAAGTACTACTTCAAAAAATATATTATACATATTTTAAAACCTGTACTTGTCTCGTTGATTCACCTTTTGGACACTTTATTTCGCCGATGCCGGCACTTGCCCATTAGCTCTGTTGGGGGAGCGCTGGTACGGTTAGCCAGAGGTCGCGGGTCCGAGTCCCGGCATGGGCGAAATTTTTAGCCTCTAAATAGGTTTTTAAAAATTGTCCTCAGCACTGGTTAGTGCAACAAAAAAGAATATAATCACATTTTATGTAATCTGTAATCAGCCAAATCATACACATCATCTATGTATGTGTATGATTGGGCTTGTATTATTTTATTATTTCGAATGGCATACAGTGTAGGTACTTATATATGTTGCCGCCATCTTGTAAAATTACCAGTCGAATGAACTGTTCGATATCAACCCTTGTATATCCCCACTGCTGGGGCACGGGTCTCTTCCTGCATCGCAGGAAAGTTAGGCCATACTCCACCACGGGGGCCAAGTCCGGGTTGGCGGAGGATTGTAAGACAGTGGCGGGCCTTACTGTCAGAAGAGATGAACTGTTCATAGGACGTTTATTAAAGGTCTGCGTAGCTGATTGCAGTGACTGGAAGAAAAGAGCCGAAGACCTGAGTGAGGCGTGTGTCCTGCGGTGGACTTACACTGGCTGATAACCCTTGCCTTTTGTAGGGAGAAACAACACAGGCATTTTTCAACGATCAATGTTTCTAGAAAAAGACACTACATACCTTACTTAAAACGACGGTTTCACTTTTGTAGCTACCGTAGAAGAACGAGATACCAAGAAGTTCGGAGAGCAAAACAGAAGGATTCAGTTTAGTTACATAGATGCCCTGGAAGAAAAGTGAAAGTTATTTGTTAAGCGGGTCTAATCGCGATTATTTATAAGGTAAAACGTGCCTTGATTCCCGACGTTTTGGCAACGTTGCAGTTACCGTCGTCAGGGGCAGACTAAATGGACAAGTACATTGAATTTATTGTAGTGACATTTAGTTTGTTTTAGTTATTTCGTTAGTTTTTTGCAGCGGGCCGACACACAACACTGGCTAAGTCTGCAGACTGTAGTCACCACTTCTGTGTACTCGTGACCAGGGTTACTGTAACGTTTCTGGGAATTAAAGTAATTGGGTTTTACCGTTTTACCTAATAAACAATTGCGATTAGACCCGTTTAATAATAATAATAATAATATTGGCCTTTTTGCATCTACTTAATGAGATGATTTATACAGCGTCCAGTGGTATCTTCACTCACACTAGATGGGTGAAGGGACCACTCCGACGCTGTAGTGCCTGGGTCATGGTTTTTTTTTATAGATGGTGTAGGCTTGCCCAGCACCTATACCATCCTGACAGCTTAGTCGGCCTGGCCCACAGGAAAGACTAGTCAATACGTGCGGAGCCAACCAAGCCGCGGGTTTCCTCACGATGTTTTCCTTCACCGTTAGCGTGTGGTATTGCGACTGCAAATTCGCAAATGTACGTAACTTTGAAATTAAACAAAGTCATTGGTACATGCCCGCACTCGGGATCGAACCTGGGGCTCTCGCTTGCCAGTCTATGGTTCTACCCACTGAGCTACCACCGCTGTTTAACATATAACTCTATATGAGCGTCGCGAGTCATTAAGAAATGTTAAAAAATTAAAAGGTACGAAGGAGGAGGGAAACACTTGGCTGGAGGTACCATCCCTAGCCATGAATAGAGAGATAAATAGAAAGCCCGTCAGCCCCAGAATCCACGGAGGAGTAAAGGACCAAAGGAGAAGAAAAGGTGCCTGTTACCTTTTTATGTGTTTGTTTTGTGTGATTTACATACAGGCACATACATTGCTTCTGGCCCCACATTAGGATATCCTGTGTCGTGGGTGCCAGAAACAGCGACATCACAAACATGTAAGCATACAAGACCTTGGGTTTTTTGTCCCCAGCCGGGGATCGAACCCGGGACCTCTCCCATGGTAAGCAGATGCGCTACCGCTGTGCCACAGAGTTCGTCAGATCAAAGTACTTCAGAATGTAGGTGTAGTACCAATGGAGCGAACGAAACAATCTAAATGAAAAAAAAAACATCCACTAGACTGACGACTTGAAGCTAGTTTCCAGCAGCAGCTGGATGAGAATGGATGCGGATGGCTAAGTGTGGTCCTGGGGTAGCCCATAGAAAATTGTGAAGGATTACGGGCGGGCTGTTGCGTGGTGTCGGCACCAACACCAACAGCACCAACTCAATTCTTCCCGCGGGAGTCGTAAAAGGCGACTAAGGGACACAAACCGGGGGGTGGGCAGCGCCCCCTGCAGTACAATTCCACCGAACTGCGATCCCCAACCCGCATGCCCAGCGTGGGGATTATGGGCATTAACCCCTCTGATAGTACAACGTGGCGCTCTTTAGGGGAGGTCTATGTCCAGCAGTGGACTAGTATAGCCTGACGACGGTAGGCTGACCGATACAGGTGTCTGTTGTATCGTACCTTCTTGACAACGCAGTTGGAGTTCGGACTGAAGATCTTCTGCACTAGAGGTCCAAGGAAGAAGTGGCTGCACGGATAGTTGATCGATTTAACGATGTCCGGCGATGAGAGTGTCTCGTCCGTCCACAGAGCTATCCTTGTCTGCAAAACCAATTTGTTTTTTTAAAATATAAAAGCATATTATTAAATGAAATGAAAAGGTTTTATTCAAAGAACGTGACAAGTCAAACTAGGTGACCATTTCAAAATCTAGGTAATTTTAGAGAAATAAAAAAATACTAATGTACCAGTAAAGATTGTACAATTGGCGGGCTTAATACTAAATCGTATTTTATTCCAGCCAACCAACAAGTGACGTATAGTTGTGTAGTGGTAGTGTCAAACAGTGAGGTGATATTATATTTTAATTTTCTTTTTAAAATTTAACTACGTATTAATACGAGTATGCTCAATAATTATAAACATAACATTAAACTAAAATGTCACTTAAAACAAGAAATAAAATGAAACAATAATGAACACACCTTTGAAAAGTGCGCATTAGTTTTGAAGTCCAAAGTGAAGGTGACATTGGTAAAATCATTGTCCGTGTAATCGATACTGATTAGAGAGCAGTTGGCTCTCTTTGGGCCCTTGCAGGGCTCCATGATGCTAAAATGGCACTTTGATGGACCCTGAAATGGTAACAAAGTCATTATTGATTTGTAACCGGATCAACTCACCTGACTTTTTGTTGAAAGAGTCCGACCAAGTCAAGAAATAAACTCATTCATTAACACAACAAAACATTTACATTCAGGCATTGGGCACCAACATTGCTTCTAGCCCCACACTAGGATACCCTAACAGTTACTGTGCACCTTTATCTAATAAGATAAACTGAGCGTGCCGCCATCTAAAGCTGTACACACTTTGGTAACAGTATTTAGTATTTACTATATCGATATCGACCCTTTGTATGTCCCCACTGCTTGGGCACGGGTCTCTTCCTGCATCGCAGGAGGGTTAGGCCATACTCCAATGGGGGCCAAGTCCGGGTTGGTGAAGGGTTGTATGACAGTAGCGGGCCTTACTGTCCGAAGTTATCAAGCCGCCCGTAAGGCCTCTGACATGGCTTGACGACTGCCATTACATGATAGCCGGCACCAACGGCTTAACATGCCCTGCGAAGCATGGACCCTTCAATGAAGCCCGGGCCTTAAAAAAACATTGAACTAACTCAAAGTCATCCTGTAATTTTGTAGGTAAAGAGTAAATTGTCAAAACTTACGAATTTGTCAGGCGACAATGCACCCGTTTGCTTGACAAGAACCGAAGTAACCACTGATTGTATAAACGATACAATGAGAACCATAACAACATTCATTGACAAACCCATAGTGTTTCTTTTTTAAGTCGCTTCACAATAATTAAAAGACGTTTACCTTCCAACGGTAATAGTATTAATTTTAGTTATTACAGCGGCACAGTCGAAAGCTTGTCGCACTTAGAGACGTCCATTAAATTTAATGTTTACTTAAATATCATTATCTTTCACTTATTATCAATAAAACAGAAAGGGACAACAGCATACTTAACGGACATCGCCTCTTAATAGACGTTTCGGAGTGCGGCGTTGTATCAAATTAACAGCCTTATTTATACAAAACACGATTCCTTCAAACACACCTAGGATGCCATTTAAATGGTCTGTGTTAAAGGGAATGACGTAACCACAGATTTTTAAACTGCCTTAGTAATGAGATGATTTGTACAGAGCGTCCAGTGGCACCTTCACTCACGATATCAATGCGATATCAACCCTTGTATGTCCTGTTGGGGCACGGGACTCTTCCTGCATCGCAGGAGGGTTAGGCCATACTCCACCACGGGGGCCAAGTCCGGGTTGGTGGAGGGTGGTAAGTCATTGGGGTGCGATGCCAGATTACCTTCCCGTGTGCCCTTCCGCTTCCGTTCCCACTGATTCATCTTGAACCAGTGGGAAGGGTAAGTGGCAAGGGCCGGTGCACCCTGGGCGCTGGTCAGTAACTTCTCTTTCTGGGATCATGCTGGCCAGCGGCGAAAAATCTGGCGGGAGGGGTCGCGTGGGCCCTGTTTCACTTTGTGGAGCGGGACCCAGGCGACCAACCGAATGAAGGACCGACTGGGGGGGGGCGCCGCTGCGCGGAAGCGCGCGCGCCTCGTACCAGTCGGACCAGAGTGGCTGCCGGGACGCGGAGGGTCGAGGGACCCTCCGCCTCCATCACGGCGGGCCGGAAGGCGCCCTTGCGTGTTCCGAGGGTGCTTTCTGGCACGGAGGGGGCCCGCGCGGTCGCTCAGCCTTCTCTGCTTTCAGAGAAGTGCTGGTGGGCGATGTGACGGGCCTCGCGTGTGGGGCGTGTGGGGGCAAACAGGACATTGGCCCCCATGCGCCTCAACGAGGAGGTGCGCCGCCCTCCTCTAATCCCATTGGACCAGATAACGATGGGATGTAGGGGGCGGCGCGTTGGTGCGTGTAGTGGCCAAGGTCGTTTGCACTTGGCCACTATGCGCTCCAACGAAGAGATGCGGCGTTTTCTAGCCCCGTCGTCGAGCACCGACGGGGCAGGGGGCGCCGCCGAAGGAGTGCCCGAAAGGGCGCCCGCAGACGGGGTCGCGGAAGTGTGCGCAAGCGTCCCCGTGGCCCCGTCCTTTGCGGGGCGGAGGAACACCCCAGGAGTCTTAGTCGGTATACCGCCCTTTTCAGGGCGGGGAGTCCGACATTACCACTGTGCTCCCCCGAGCCAATGGTACCCGTAATTGGGGTTTCTCCTGGGTGAAAAAAAAAGTGGTACGTCATTGGCGGGTTTTACTGTCAGAAGTTCTCAAGCCGCCCATGAGGCCTCTGTCGTGGCTTAACGACTGCCGTTATATGACAGCCGGCACCAACGATTTGACGTGCCTTGCGAATCACGGAAGCGCTCGGAAAAATGCCACTAGCGGTAGTCACAGGACGGTCACCCATCTGGCACCTTACCGCACCTGTTGTTGCTTAACTCAAGTGTTTGATTCCAATCACTCGGTCTGACTTGGCCACGAGTGCTTCTCTCACACTAGGTGGGAAAAGGGACTCAGACGCTGCAGTGCCTGGGACATTGTTTTAGATGGATGAGGCTTACTAAGCACCTATACCATCTTGACAGCTTTGTCGGCCTAGCCCACATGAAAGACGATGACTCGTCTTGGAGAGCCAACCAACTAAGGTTTCCTCACGGTGTTTTCCATCACAGTTATCACCTCTGAGGATTCGTGTATTTATAAATAAGACTGCAGTATTTTCTGCTTTTGCTCTCAAAACTAACTATACTATGTGTAATCTACTCGTATTGGTTCAGCAATACAAAGTGAGTAAGTTTCAATACAACTCAAACATACCCGTTACTAAATAATAATTATGGTAATGCTGATCCGATTGAAATTGTAATTACAAACCATTCTGATTACAAAATCGAAAGCATTACAAATCAGCTCTTAGATCACTAGAAATAACAATCAAAATTCAACGAGGCGGTGAATTTCCATAAAATGTCATTATTAAGCCGATTAGCCTCTACATAACGCGCACCATCCTGAATTATTCCAATCGTCTAACTGTCAAATTACATACTAATTGTTACGACAAACGTCAGGATTCCGATAAGATTTGCTGCGCATAATAAGGCCCCTGTACAGATTTTTGATGATATATTTTTAATGATAGAGTTATATATCTAACTAGCTGTTCCCCGCGGTGTTACCCGCGATTCATCGATTTTCCCATGGGTGTAAGATATTTTCCCGCAGTGAAACGCAGCCTATGTCCAGGGTGTCGGCTCCATACCAAAGTTTATTAAAATCGCTCCAGCCTTTTAGACGTGAAGAGGTAACAAACATACTCACAAACTTTCGCATTTTTATTATAAATAAATATTCATGGACATATTACACAGATCTCGTTAGCAACTAAATGACTTATGTTATAAGTGCTAACTCGACGATAGATTTAATACAATAAATACATAGATAACATCCAAGACCCGAAACAAACTAGAAAAGTTCGTTTGCTAGTTTGACCCGGCCGGGGATCGAACCCGAGACTTTCGGTTTTACAGTCAGCGTGCCAAACCGCTGCGCCACCGTATATTAAAATATTTGTATAATAAATATATATATATATATATATATATATATATATATATATATATATATATATATATATATATATATATATATATATATATATATATAGTGTGATGATGTGATGTAATAACTAGTGGAACCGACAGACGTCGTCCTGCACTGCAGCGCCATCTGCCGGGCTAATTTGTGAATCTAATTCTAAACCTTCCAGAGCGCCACCCAAATGCACATAAAAAATCATCCAAATCTGTCCAGCCGTTTCGGAGGAGTTCAGTGACAAATAGAATTATATTCTATAATATAAAAATGAATCGCTGAATGTGTTGGTAAGCGCAAATCTCGAGAGCAGCTGAACCGATTTCCCTAATTCTTTTTTTGGAACATTCCTTGAAGTACGCGGATGGTTCTTACGGAGAGAAAAATTTAAAATAATAATAAAGAATCGACTGTTAGGCGGTACGAAGTTCGCTGAGTCAGCTAGTCCATAATATAAAAATGAATCGCTGAATGTGTTGGTAAGCGCAAATCTCGAGAGCAGCTGAACCGATTTCCCTAATTCTTTTTTTGGAACATTCCTTGAAGTACGCGGATGGTTCTTACGGAGAGAAAAATTGAAAATAATAATAATGAATTGACTGTTAGGCGGTACGAAGTTCGCTGGGTCAGCTAGTCTATAATATAAAAATGAATCGCTGAATGTGTTGGTAAGCGCAAATCTCGAGAGCAGCTGAACCGATTTCCCTAATTCTTTTTTTGGAACATTCCTTAAAGTACGCGGATGTTTCTCACGGAGAGAAAAATTGAAAATAATAATAAAGAATCGACTGTTAGGCGGTACGAAGTTCGCTGGGTCAGCTAGTCTGTAATATAAAAATGAATCGCTGAATGTGTTGGTAAGCGCAAATCTCGAGAACAGCTGAACTGATTTCGCTAATTCTTTTTTTAGAATATTCCTTGAAGTACGAGGATGGTTCTTACGACAAGAAAAAAAATATATTAAAGAATCTACTGTTAGACGGTACGAAGCTCGCTGGGTCAGCTAGTAGGTATATAGTAATATGTAAAAATCTTGTGTCACAGTGTTTAAAACCTTTAGAGAGGCTAAAAATTCTACCCATGCCGGGGCTCGAACCCGCGACCTCTGGGTAACCGTGCCAGCTGAGCTAATGGTCAACTTACCGGCATTTTGCATCACTTGCAGTCATTACTTCAGCCAGATGTTGCTGCCTGTACGTGATACAGTACCTATTGTAAAGAGGTTCGAAATTTGACTGATGCCGGTGAGTCGCCCATTAGCTCAGTTGGGAGAGCTCTGACACGGATAGCCAGAGGTCGCGAGCTCGAGTCCCGGCATGGGTGGAATTTTTAGCTTCTAAATAGGTTTTAAAATTGTCCTTAGCACGGGTTAGAGCATTAAAAAGAATATAATCACAGTGTTTATTATGATTTTGTGTACCTTTGGTATGTGTAAGTGAGAATAAGTCGTAGGCTATTTTTTATGGTAAAATAAACTTTGTTGGTTATGTAAATATAATTTCAAAACATAAACACGCATTTTTGTTCCTTTTATTTCTGATAGTATGTTATTTAGCAAAAAATAATCCTTATGATGAAGCCTTCCGATCGGTGTGATAAAGCTACAGGGTAATTTTTTTTCTCGTGTAGCGGGTTCGATTTCTGGTTCAACCGTGTAATTATTTAAAAATCTAAGAATGCAGTTTAGATTGTTTTTGAAATGAAAATAATGTCTTCTTTCAGTAAAATGTTCCATCTACAATATTAAAGGTACTTTCCCTCCATCTAGCATGGCCGTGGGATGCCCTGTATACATTATTTTATTATTTATGGCAAGAACGTTTCCAAAACCTTCCCTGACTTGCCAAATCCTGGTTGAACTATTCCAACAAAAAAAAAGTGGAATTCCGCAATCAATCTATTCTTGAGGTTATCTGTATCCTAATTAATACGTTTATCTCCTTGGATATTTAGTACTTCACAAGTTTATTTCTTTCAAGGTGATCTGTTCGGTAAAATATGTAGGTTTCTACCTGGGACTATGTTCTTTTGTGCACAGTATGTGGGAAAATTTGGTGTTCTTTCGCCACCCGGGCATCCCCAAACACAATAAAAGAATCATATGTGACAACATGCTGGATGCGGCAAGCTGAAGACGTGGGTGCTACAGCGCTCATTAGGGGAGAATTATGTCCAACTTTTTCTTCTTCAGGCTATATTAGTCCACTGCTGGGCATAGCCCTCCCCTAATGAGCGCCATAGCGCAAGGTTGTGCCATCATTGGGGGGGTAATGCCCATAATCCCCACGCTGGGCATGCGGATTGGGATCGCAGTTTGGTGGAATTGTACTGTGGGGGCGCTGCTGCCCACCTCCCCGGTTTGTGTCCCTTAGTCACCTTTTACGACACCTGCGGAAATAATTTCGGTTGGTGCTATTCTCTAGGCCGACACCACACAGCCAAAAGTGGACTAGTATTGACTACTATAGCCTGAAGACGACGATGGCGACTATTTCGGAACTTTGTTAAATATTTTCCCGCAGGTCTTCGTAGAATTGTTCTCTTTAGATCATCCCAGGCATTGTTGGGGAGTATACACAACATACATACACAATGCATTATCTGTTCAAAGATCTATGTCATTACTACTGACCTTTTGAGAGGCCTGTTGAGAGCTAACCAAATTGGTCAAAAAGTGCTCCGGAGGTTTTTGGCATTAATCAATCAGTACGTTCACGAGAGCGGATGCGGATCATTATGATACGATTAAAGTTAACCACATTGTGTCCATGTTATTTTAACGAGCCCTTATTAGAACCCACTATGGTGGGTAAGGTCGGTTATGACCGGGAGGTAGTTAACTGGAAAACGTTAAAAGATACCTGCGCATTTTTCTATAAAAATGCGCTTCGACGAAAAATCTGCATTGGCGCTGTTGTTTTTTTTTAACCTTTTGTTTGCATTTGCTTCTGGAGTGCAACATTACGATGGGAAGAACCCGAACACATATCTTGTAAGACTATATGGTATTTCACTAGGCTAGTTAATCTTATACTTGGCGGCGTTTACTAAGGTAGCCTATTATTAGATTAGCAAGCTAAAGTGGCAGTAGGCTGGTCACTTATGCCGAGACACCGATGGCTGACGGGGTTCAAAACTGACAGTAAGACAGGCCACTGTCTTACAATCCTCCACCAACCCGGACTTGGCCCAAATGCTGGAGTATGGCCTAAGCTTCCTGCGATGCAGGAAGAGACCCGTGCCCCAGCAGTGAGGACATAGAAGGGTTGGTATCGAGAAGACAGTATGAAATGGCGTGCCTTGGAAAGGCCTATGGCTAGCAGTGGACAAGTATGGCCTGACTGAAATCAAAGAAGTTACAAGCGCCGTGCAAGCCTAAGAAGGTACGCCATTTCTAAATCACGAGCTCTACTGAAACAATCGATCCTCATTTCGATCGATTGGTATTTCACAGTTGAAAATATTTTAGCTAGCAGGCAGTATCAGATAGGCTGAAAGTCCGGTAAGTCCGACCTTTAGTGCAACAGTTTCCAAAAACAATGGTTCCATATTTTCAGACGAAATTGGCGTCAGTTATTACCGACATTTCTCTATACAAGGGCCCCAAACGCCTGAACTGCGGTGTGGTTAAGCTGGAACACAAACCGGGCGACTTCCACAATGTGACAATCAGATTTAATTTCAACAAGCCAATCACTTTTCAAAAGGTAAAGTAAGGTATAAAATATATATTTTAGATGCTGTGAAAGAACTTAATAAAAACAAAAAACTGGGAAAAGAAATACACGACAAGAATTGTACTCTAGAAAAAAGAAGAGAGGGAGAAAAGGGGGAAGATAAACAATTTAGTGCCGATTATGTTCATTCTCTTTAACACGTTAGGATGTATGTACGTAATACAGAGAATAGTGTAAAGAGGTACGAAATTTCACTGATGCCGGTGAGTCGCCCATTAGCTCAGTTGGAAAGAGCGCTGGCACGGATAGCTAGAGGTCGCGGGTTCGAATCCCGGCATGGGTGGAATTTTAAGCCTCTAAATAGGTTTTTGAAACATTATAATATTTTTTTAGGGAATCATACATTTTAGAAATAGAAATCGTAAAGCTCGTGGCGCTCTCTCTTTTAAAGATTACTTACAATTCGACTTTGCGTGGGAGAAATTGCTTTTAGCAATAAAGCCGCAAATTGTATTTTACCTTTTGTATCTGCCGTTTCTGTAACTATTCTTCCGGTGGGCAAGAATATTCTTATCTTATCTTACTTACGAGCTTTAAGTTTTATTTTGAAAGGATCTATAGCGTATAAGGATTTCAAGAACGTTCTTGAAGGATTTATATAGGTAGCAACATGTTCAGGGAATATTCTTTTCATTATGGTTAACACTTTTTATTAATGATTTACCAGTGATTTCTGTCCCTTTGTACATTAATGTGAAACCCAATTCTAAGTACCGTAGGGTAGAAACTGTTTTTGTATTACATTAAAAGTTGAATAGGGAATGGAAGAAAAAAAAAATCTGTGATGACAATGACATTGACAGCTCCCGTCGTTGTCATCACAGATTTTTATTTTCATTAGTAGCGGACCAAGGAATGTGTCTGTTAAGCCGTACCGAGCCCAGAACGACGAATGGAAGAATATTAAGATTATTTAAAAATTAACTACGAGGCCAAAAAAATTGAAACTTTTTTCTCGCGTTAAGGAAGGTTATTCCTATCAACAAAAAAAAATCAAGCACTTCTGATATTTTCTTCCATTCCCTATTGTATACGCTCTTGTGCATAAAGAAATAAAAGAAAGTATTGAATTGGCCGGCGCCATAAGAACTCCAGCCATAGTTTCCTAGATATTGTTTGCTTATGCTTAGGTTTATGTATAGTGAAGTAACATTACCTATGTAACCAAAAAAAAACTCCAAAGATTACGAATCTCCGATAATATACGACGATATGTTATCTACAGAAGGGTTATTGTAATGTTAAATTCGTAACGAAGCAAAGCTTTTTACACCATTTTTGTAGGTCTTGCATTTTGTCCTATTACATTTAAATAAAAATTTAAAATTACGTCACCCATCTAGATTTCTCGTGAATTTCAATTTCACTTCAAAAATGTGCAGCACCTATTGACAAAACAAAATGATCCTGACAATTTTACCTATTTGCAGATTATCTCTTTTGTTCATTATATTCAGGTTACTACAGTTATTAAAATAAATACAGTGTTTTGAAGTCATGGTATGGTATCAGCCCTTTGTATGTCCCCACTGCTGAGACACTGGTCTCGTCCTGCATCGCAGGAAGGTTAGGCCATTTTTCACCACGGGGGCCAAGTCCGGGTTGGTGGAGGATTCAAAGACAGTGACGGGCATTACTGTCATTACTGTGAAATAGCATAACGACTGCCATTACATGACAGCTAACAGCAACGGCTTAACGTGCCTTGCGAAGCACGAAAGCGCTCGGAAAAATGTCACTATCGGTAGTCACGAGATGGTCATCCATCCAGCACCTGACCGCGCCTGTGGTTGCTTAACCTTTGTGATTTATTCCAATCACTCGGTTTCAATAAGCCATGAACGCTTCGTGTTGAAGTCAAATATATCGTTATTATTTATTGCAAGTGATCTTTTAATTTTTTGTGTTGCAGCTTCAAACGGCGATGTGGCTGGAGAAGAACGGAGGCGGAGAACGTGCCCCAGACGTTGTCCGAAGAATCGACAATCCTTGCAGTCACTTCTTCTTCAAGACTGTGCTGTCACAAATTTTTAACGTCTCGCCCAGCTGCAGGGCTAATAAGGTACAGTGCTACACATCATAAAAGTCCCTTGGGGAATCTATGTTCACGCAGACTAGGTTACGTCACGTTACACGCAAGAAGTGTTACGAAAGTACCCGAAGCTATAAGTACATTCAACATGATCTTTAACCGATACGGTTAAGGTGCAGAATAGATTGCCGCAGTAGCGCTACCTATTTCGCTCACGCTAATATTACCAAACTAATAGTCACCTGCATCGATGTCATTGAATCAACCAATAGCAACAAAGGCGCGCGGCCTGCCATAAAATGAAACTATCTGATTGGTCGATCAACTTGCCGCACATTCAAAATTTGGTCATCTGCGCAGGTACATCCGTGAGACTTATTTCTTGTGTAGCACTGTACTGGGGTTTATCAGCTTAGTAAGAGCTGAGACGTTGTGTCTTGAATAGTCGTGAAAGAAGAAGACGTAGTTTATCTCTTCATCGATGGTTTATTCATTTCATTTTATAGTTATTTGTATAGAATTTTATAGTTTTAGTATTTTTGTCCTTAGATACCATTTAATCTAATATATATATTGAGGTGATCGGTTGATCTTTTTATATAGTCGTTTTTTATATGGCATACCATGTTTATGTCAAAACCTCCGTAAACAAAATTTTATGTAATTTGAAAATAAAAACCCGGTACCAATTTATGTGGTACCGGCCGGACCACCTAGGCCGACACCACAACTGCTGTGTGGTGTCGGCCTAGCTAGAGAATGGCACCAACCCAATTATTCCCGCGGGTGTCGTAAAAGGCGACTAAGGGACACAAATCGGGGGGTGGGCAGCAGCGCCCTCTGCAGTACAATTCCACCGAACTGCGATCCCCAACCCGGATTATGGGCATTACCTATGGTATCACAACGTGGCGCTATTTAGGGGAGGGCTATGTCCAGCAGTGGACTAGTATAGCCTGACGACGACGACGACCAATTTATAATTTGTATGGGCGAGCGTCCGTCAAAGTATCATTATTGATATAAAATAAGTTGTGCTTTATAAATGGGCAAAAGTTGCCACTGACTGGGTCCCACGCGATGGATACGGGGCCGACGGAAGCTGTGATGGAGGGGCGACCTCACGACTTTTCTGCCGGAGGCCAGGGAAAGGTCGGTGTCAGGTACTTAGGAGTGGAGAGCTAAAGTGGAGGCCTTTGCTCACTGCTGAGTCCACAAAGTCGACTGATCAAAAAAACTTATAAATAAGTACGCCCGAGGCGCGACTGTTCTTTAAAGAACTTTCGTCCCGCATCATCGACACAACCAGAGACCCCAAGGCTGGCTCTTACCTCGGGCAGAGGATAATTACAACACTAAAATATTTATTTGCCCTTGCATTTATATTGTCCGCCTCATTTTTTTTCAGGGAGTCTACAAGTTTTCATCGGATTTGCGGACGCTGTTCTTCAACTTTTTTGGCTCCCAGTACCCTCACGGAAACTACCGGGTTCAGAACTGTTTGTTAGACAGTTATTGCAATATTATATGCATAAAGATTTCATTTACGTTGATCGACAAACCTTACAAGAATGATAGTGGTTCTACGTTGTAAAACCTAAACAGAAGCTGTAACGAAAAGACGAATTCCACTCTTGTTTAAAACATGAAATCCCGTGTAAAATATGTTCTATGATCTTATCTATAACTAGCTGACCCAGCGAACTTGGTACCACCTAAAAGTCGATTCTTTATTTTTTTTTATTGTTGCCTCCGTAAGAACCATCCCGTACTTCAAGGAATACTCTAAAAAAATAATTAGCGAAATCGGTTCCGCTGCTCTCGAGATTTGCGCTTACCAACACATTCAGGGATTCATTTTTATATTATAGAAGATATAAAAATGAATGAGTTCGCTGGGTAAGCTAGTTTATAAATAGATATTTAATTTGTTATACTCGTACCTACCTAATGTTAACTTAAACTAAAATGGAATGCGGATACTATATTCCAAGTAATAAATATTCAAAATTAAAATAATGTTAAATTAAAGAATAAACTCATAAGTAAATTTAAGAAACAATTTTTCTTTATCTTACTGATTTAACAAAACTGTAAGTATTACATATATGGTTCAATTAAAACGTATTTTATTCAAATCCTCGGACCACACGAACAACCTTCTTTATAAAAACACCATTCCTCCAAAGTACTCTTCAGAGGCAGTTTATTTAATGTGTGGTGTGGCGTTTATCGAGTGTATTAAGAATGGCAGTCGTTAAGCCGTGCCAAAGGCCTTATGGGCGGCTTGATAAGTTCTGACAGTAAGGCCCGCCACTGTCCTACAATACTCTACCAACCCGGATTTGCCCTCGTGGTGTAGTATGGCCTAACCTTCCTGTGATGCAGTAAGAGACCCGTAACCCAGGAGTGGGGACATACATACCCTTAGATAAAGGTCACAGTTAACAGTTAGTTCCTGTCAGCACCACTGTTTTGATTAGTCGTTTTACTGAATACATAAGGATTAAATCAGTACACCACCGAGAGTTGAGTTGTAATCAAAATGGCTGAAAAGTGCTACGTAAATACGGAAGCGAATGGCGTGCATTTATCTACGATATCGGAGATAATGATCTATTAAAGTAAACTACATGCATTTCCACGGTACTTTGACGACTCTTTATTAGAATTTCGAACCTGCTGTAATCTAGATGTAGTTAACAGGAAAACGTTTCGAGATACATAAGCATAATTTTTGTGCCCAAAAATGCGCCTCGACCAGGAAATGGCTCTGGCGCTGTTGTCTTGTTTTAACCTTTTGTTTTCATTTGTTTTTGGACAGTTAGGTGTGCCGTTGGATGTACAGTTTCATGGAAAGTTCCTGAGTACATATTTTGTAAGACTTACACCCATACTCATACCCATACTTCAAAGTCGCTAAGCGAGCTATGGAGAGAGCTATGCTCGGAGTCTCTCTGAAGGATAGGATTCGTAACGAATGCATCCGACAGAGAACCAAACTCAAGCTGAAGTGGGAGTGGGCTGGCCATATCTCGCGAAGAACCGGCAACCGTTGGAGTAAAAGTGTTGACAAAGTGAACAATTCTCCTTTATTTTCAGTTGCCGGTCATTGTAACCGACCTATCTCTGTACAAGGGTCCCAAACGCCTGGACTGCGGTGTGGTCGAGCTGGAATACAAACCTGGTGACTTCCACAATGTGACAATGAGATTTACTTTCAACAAACCAGTTACTTTTCAAAAGGTAAGTTCACCTTTTGACATTGGTAGAGGACATACAGAGCCAGTTTAATGAAAATTTGTAATCTAATATTTAAAAAAATATACCATGGATTTTAGGTGGTTTAAAAACCATAGCAAAATATCCGCACCTTACAATAGCTATCGAATAGGCTAGTTTGTAAACAAAAGGCTTTTTTCATAATTATTCCGCCATAAACTCTAATTTATAGTTGCATACGAAACATTTAACCAGACATTACATAAGAAAATGTCATGTAATGGCAGTCGTTGAATGTCAGAGACCTTATGGGCAGCAGCCCCGCCGCTGTCTTACAATCCTCCACCAACCCGCACCTGGCCCTTGTACGCCATAACCTTCCTGCGATGCAGGAAGAGACCCGTGCCCCAGCAGTGAAGACATACAAAGGGTTGATATCAACATAATAAATAACACGTGCAAAGGCGCATTTTTATTATTATTAATAGACGGAGGGGCAGACTACTGTTCGCGCACGAAACAAGATTCTCAATTTTTCTTTTTGATTTCTTGAGTCATAACCTTGAAATTAAACAAAAGATTATTTTGCCTCAATAGGTGCTACTTTCTGTCACTATTTACATACCTAACTTTCTAACCACTCAGGATTACAGCGTGTATGATAACTCTGAGGAACCACTCGCAGAACCAAAGTTGTTCTGAACACACGAATTCTTGTTAGGTAGATTCGGAATTTCGCAATTAAAAATAACTTTTTTTTTATCAGTGGAATTACGATATTTTATTTCTTGGTCATGATCCAAAACATTTTTTTCGATTGTGTCCCACTGCTGGGCAAAGGCACCCCTTTCGCTTTTCACTGCTCTCCACCACGCCATGTAGGTATGTAGAAGCAATATTTGAAGAGCTTCAAAGCGACGTATCCTTTATACTTCAGAGCCTCAAGATTTACGTTTTTTATGTCGCCTTTATGTAGTCCCACTTATTATGTATTGTTTTATGCTTTCTATGTTGCAGAGTACAAGCCTTTTCTTAGAGAGAGAGTGTGGGCTTAATTACCACGCGTGCCCTCCGCTTATGGGCAATTTCAAGCGCTGAGGTATTTTAACACCTCATATTCAGGTTTCCTCACGAGGTTTCCAGCTGGGGGCAAAAAAAAATCCCCGAGTCTTGGATGTTTATAATTATGTTTGTGATGTCGTTGTTTCTGGTTCCCACGACACAGGGTGTCCTAGTGTGGGGCAGAAGCAATGAATGTGCCTGTATGTTATGTTTCTGATGTTTATTTCAATTTATACATTGAATTGACTGTATTGTATACTACTATTTTAAGAAATTATTTTTCACAATGGTAATTGAAAGAGCAGGACTTTCCGTAATACAAGAACGGGGTCTTTACCCTTTCATAAATAGTGAAATTTTATTATAAATAATATTTATTTTTACAATTTCGAAATAATTACAATAATAATTGATGAATAATAGAAAAAAACGGACTATGGCCTATGCAGTTTTTTATATTTAGTTACGGGTAGTTTATTTCATGTAAGATTTTAATGTACACAGTCCGATTTTTTCTATTATCCATCATTTATTTTTATCATTATTTTGAAATTATAAATAATATTTATTTTTATTTATTTACTCATTTATACATATTTTATATTTCAACAAACATGTTATTATAAGAGACGATGGTAAATTATCAAGATATTTGATTATTTTCTTGCTTTACTTTTCTGTTGTTTCTTTATTTTTCTTTTCTCTGTGCTAACGCAATAATACAATAAACGCGTTAGCACAGAGAACTCGGTAGACAATGCTTCAAAAAATTTGCAGCTCCAATTGGCGATATGGCTGGAGAAGAATGGAAGTGGGGAACGAGCTCCAGACTTCGTAAGAAGACTCAACAATCCGTGCAGCCTCTTCTTCTTCAAGACCATACTACTAAATGTTTTTGACATCTCGTCTAGCTGCAGGGCTAAAAAGGTAGTAAACCTTACGTATAGCTTATCGATATTACATGACAGCCGGCACCAACGGCTTAAAATGCCTTGCGAAGCACGGAAGAGCTCAGAAAAAATGCCACTAGCGGTAGTCACAGTACGGTCACGCCTGCACCTGACCGCGCCTGCTTAACTCGAGTGATTGATTCCAATCACTCGGTTAGACTATGCCACGAGCGCTCCTATATACATGTATGTTAGTAATTTTGGGTGTTTTCTCGTGGTCCCATTATTTTTTCCCGTTAACGGGTCCACGAGGGATAAACTATTTCTCGTAGTCCGAAGATGTAATGGAAACCTCCTCCTGTGTAATGGAAAAATAGATACAGCATTTAATATACACAACGCGACACAAAATACGATAGAATTTAAAAGCAGAAAGTATTAGGCGCTCATATAAAGGAAGAAGAGCTCTGCAGCTTTTAGGCTCGCACAAGGAGGATCTTTGGGGCTCCTTTTGAATAAATGTTTGAGAAAAAGTATTAGTGTCTAATGAAATTGCAAGACATGGGGAGGAAACATCACTTTTTTGTACTGTACACTATAATATTTTTTTAACCCGTCACGCGCTTAGTGTACATACGTCTGTACACTAAACAGCCCGGCCGCGCGCAATCCCCCAAGCGCTTAGTGTACAGACGTATGTACACTATGCAACGCTCAGATTGGACTCTTTTTATCTATGCTCTGTGCATTCTCTATGGACAATATCTGTTGTTTTATTGGCCAATGGTTAGTAAGGATTACTTTTGCCAACCAATCAAATGACGTGACGTGGAAAAAAATTTTATTATCATCGAAACCACATGAGCTTGCTAGGTCAGACGCCATTTTACGTTTTCGTCGTGAGTTGCTCCGCTCGCTAAAGTTTTATAAGTTATTTCGAGAAGGCATCGCTGCGTATTTGTTTATGTGTTATATAAAAAATTACTGGGAAAAGTGTGTAGATTATGTTTGAAATAATAGTTTTGTTGTATTTGATGGAAAATAAAGTGAAAAAACCCTCGAACTTTTAGCCCGGATCGTGCCGCTTGTATGGGCGGTCAGTGTCATTTTACCTCTTCCTGTTAATTATTTTGCTAATTATATTTTTGGTGAATTAGAGTATGAAAATTGTGTAAACAGTTATAGATAATATGCAGATCATATTATAAGTGTTAGTTCAGTGCTAGTGAATGAGTAATTAGTGAAAATAGTGAGACAAAGTTCAAAGTAGTGTCAAAATAGCGTGGATAGTGAAATTCATCTCGTCATTTGTAAATCATGTAAGTTTATTGATAATTTTATTAGCATTAATAATAATAATTGGCCTTTTTTTGCATCTACTGTCCTGTACATCTGTGTACTGTACTGTCCAGTGGTATCTTCACTCACACTAGATGAGTGAAGGGACCACTCCGACGCTGTAGTGCCTGGGACATGGTTTTTATAGATGGTGTAGGCTTGCCCGGCACCTATACCATCCTGACAGCCTAGTCGGCCTAGTCCACAGGAAAAACTAGTCAATACGTGCGGAGCCAACCAAGCCGCGGGTTTCCTCACGATGTTTTCCTTCACAGTTAGCGTGTGGTATTGCGACTACAAATTCGAAAATGTACGTAACTTTGAAATTAAACAAAGTCATTGGTACATGCCCGCACTCGGGATTGAAATGAAATGAAATGAAAAAATGATATATATCACTTATTGAATAATTACGTAGTACTTTCTCTAATTTGAGAAATGCGGAACTGTGTCCACAAAAAATTTGCAAAAAAATGGCGGTGCGAAATGACCCTGCACTATGCGGTACCTTTGAACTTTCTTTTGTCCGAGAGCGTCGAGCGCTAGAAGGAGCAAAGAAGTGGAAGGCACAAAGAGTAGGTACTAGGGTCCAATGAAATCGCAAGACATGGGGAAAACATCACTTTTTTTATGTACTGTAGTAGACTAATATTTTTTAAGCAAAGAAAGCACTATTATGTTTGAGAAAAAGTATCAGGCTCTCATGAAAGTGCAAGATATAATATAAGACAAACTTTTAACGAGTAATGTTTTATTCTTCTTGCCTATAAAAATTATAGCAATGATCTGGGCTCATTTAAGCCATTATTTATTAATCCATGAAATGAGATATTAGGATACCTACCTCAGCGCTTGAAATTGCTAATCCGACATGGGCAATTGTGGTAATTAAGCTCATACTCTGCCTCTCAGAGGAGGCCCCCAGGAGATCGTTTCTGAACGTCTCTCGAGCGTTCGATTTCTACTGATTTTCGTTCGACATACGAAATTCCGTATTTTTGAATCACTCGACTGCAACGAATGGACCTTACCACTCGTTTCGTATGTCGATCGATAGAATAATTGTCAAAATTTGTGTTAATTTCAAATCGAGGAGTTTGTGCTTTTGTGCCGAATTGATTTTTTGTTTCGACATTTTCGAACAAAAACATACCAAAGTGTTATTATTTACGATCTATGACAGGGTTTTGTTTCTTTTGCAACTAAAGGCAAAGATTTTTCATCTAAACAGCCAATAAAACGAAATATTTTACGTTCCGTTTCCGTTACGGTAGTTTCCGGTTTTTGTAATTTCTGCGCAGAACGGATAAAATAGAATACTTCAAATTGTACTGGCAACACATTAGGCGAACGATTCAAAAATACGGAAAAACGAGATCATGCGACGTAGAAGACGAGTGTGACTTATGTCGCATTCGACGATACAATTTTATACGAGTGATTCAAAAATAGATCTCCTGGCCTGCAGTAGAACATTTATAGGATACATAAAAATTGGCATACCACAGTACTAAAAAAACTTAAAAAAACAGTTTTGACCATAAATAATAACCCGCTTCTTTATCTACAGAAGATTATATCTACAGAAATTTTGTCATTTATGATAACTTTTATGTTTCAAAATTATTTGTTTCAAATACTGAAAATATTTCGTTTAAAAAAAAGGAAATTTTGTTTTTATTTTACATTGTATTGACTGTTATACACATTGTATTGGTGTTGTACACCTGTGTGTTATTTATTTTGTGTTAAAATTATATCCCCGGCAGCGGCATTGCAGTGGTCCCTTGTGGTGCAAGTGAAAGTGCCACTGCATCGCATCATTACGAAGATGCAACGGCCAAAGTCTTTTCATATACCCGAATGGACATTCTTTATTATCAATTCTAGAAAAATCATCGCTTGAGTTGTTTTAAAACAAACTCTACGAACGTTTCAGGAATTGCGTATTTCAAATCAACCCGGTATAAAAACGCAATCAACTCCTCCATCTCCATGTGAACCTAGTACTTTTTTCCAGAAGCATCCGAGACGCCTAAGAGGGGTGATCAAATCACAGATTTTTCCATCTATTTATAAAATTACTCCTACATTTCCGTGAGAGCCTAGTACGTGTTCCAAAATCGAAACTTGACCCGGACTTTATACCAATAAACTAACAATAAGCTACTCATGCATTCCCAGTACTTTCTTTTCCAAAATGTAACAGTAAAACTTAATTCAGGAAAGTTGTATGAGCAACGGAAGAAGGATACAGGGAGCAAAGGGAGAAGGAGAGAAACGTGGCGCTGAACGTGACAAGCCAGTGACATTTTTTGTGCAGGAGGCATCATACTTATTAACGGGACCACGAGAAATAGTTTATCCCTGGTGGACCCGTTGATGACGTATAACGGGACCACGAGGGATCGTTATCCCTCGTGGACCCGTTAACGGGACAAAATAATGGGATCACGAGAAAACACCCGTTCTTTTTACACCACGCTAGTATGTGCTCTTCGAAACATTTAGTCCTGCGCAGACGAAGACGCGGGCAACAGCTATTTGTATAAATAACACTTTCGTTAGCACCAACCTTTGTGAAGTTACAGTAATAACACTCGCCGCTAACGGTAAAGGGAAACATCGAGAGGTAGAATTTCACCTATTCTATCTCTTTTTTTCAGGGCGTTTACAAGCTGTCCTGTGACTATCGAAAGATGTTCTTCAACTTACTTGGCTTTGAATACCCCTGCGGAAATTACCGGGCCCACAGCTGTTTCCTAGCAAATAACTGCAATATTATATGCACAAAGACTTCATTTACATTGGTCAACAAACATAACGGAAATGATAGCGTTTCAAGTAACTGCAAAAACTGACCACTGTAAGAAAGTTGTAAGACACTGTAAGACAGTTGATAAGACGAAGATATTGAGAAAGGACAGTTTAAACAATAAACAGTTGTCTAATTGACAGAATCTTACAGTCTTTATACAGATTTACGGTAGAATATCTAAATGGTTTTTTAAATGCTACCTTTAAGATAGATCTTTGTGCTCTCTCCAAAGACAGCAAATGGGTCCTTGCAGAACAACCCCAGCAAGAGATGCAGTAAGTGAGGACTGACTGACACAGCACCTTGTATATAGAAATCAAGATGTTTTTATCATTTATTGTACGCAATTGTTTCATCACATAAATGAGTTTTCTAGCTCTTGCTGAAAGATCTATTAGATGAGGAGCAAAGGTGAGGTTCTCATCGAGAACAATACCCAAGTATGTGATAGTGTTAGCTCTAGTTATTAATTCACAGGAGCAGTGAAGATTAGAGGATGTACACGTATGGATTTTAATAGATGGGGTATATTTAGGAGCGGATTTTGTTTTACTGGTGTTAAGGGTGAGTAAGTTATTATTGAGCCATGAAGCGATGGAAGCCAATCCTTTTTCAGTTTGGGCTAGTACAGATTCCCAGGTTTGGTCGTGGAATATTAAGGCGGTATCATCAGCGTAGCAGATGACTTCAACATTGCTGTTATTTTTCAGGGGAGAGCTGATATCGTTTATATATAGGTACATAATAAATAAAATAGGTCCAAGAATACTCCTGACGTTTCTTTCGGTGTGCCTCACCGAAAGAAACGTCACTATGGTCACTGATGGAATCGTGTCCCAGCTTAACATGTTGCTTTCTTTCAGACAGGTAACTTTGGAACCAGTCAAGTGCTCTTCCACGAAATCCATACCTCTGCAATTTCTCAACTAAAATTGGTGTGGACACGGTGTCAAAAGCCTTAGCTAAATCTAAGAAAACCCCGACACACGGTCTACCCAAGTCCAGCTGTGAAGTTAAGGTACTAATTAGGCAGAGGACTGCATCTTCTGTAGATTTTCCCTGTCTGAAACCAAATTGTTTCGAAGAGAGAGCATCAGTTGATTCCAGGATGCTAACCATTCTTGTATTAACAATTTTTTCTAGGATCTTTGACAGGTTGCTAAGAAGCGAAATTGGTCTATAATTATTAGGTGAAATTTTTTCTCCACCCTTATGAATAGGAACAACCGATGCAAGCTTCCAACAAGAAGGAAAAACTCCTGATTCGAGGCTTAAATTAAATATATGTGTTAGAAGGCCTGATAACAACTCACATGAGATTTTTATGAGATAGTTACAATGCCGTCAAAGCCAGGTGCACTGTTTATTTTAAGATTTCGAATTATTCTTGTAACCTCGTCTTTGTCGGTCGGCCGCATGACGAAGGAGTTTGGTGTTTCGGGGATTCGTATGTTTGCTGCGAGTTCTTTTTGTGACTTCGAAATTTTATTTGCCAACTTTGGTCCCACTGAAGTGAAAAAGTTATTTGTAATGTTAAGAGTAGGATCTACATTAAGAAGCTCTGAAGGTAAGTTAGGTTTGTTTGGCATATTGCACATAGTTTTAATGGTTTTCCATAGTTTTTTAGGAGTACGTTTATTTGTCTCAATTTCACAGTTAAAGTAAGCAATTTTAACTTTTTTTAAAAGATTATTACAAAAATTTCGGTATTGATTAAAAATTAGTTTGGCCATTGGATCATTTTTGTTTTTCCTTGATTTTGTATGGAGCTTGTCTCTATGCCTAATGCATTTTAGTAACCCAGAAGTTATCTTCTGGGTTACTAAACCTAACCTCAAAGCAGAAGCGCTTCTGCTTTGAGGTTAGCGAGATAAAACTTTGGAGTTTTCGTCACTGTTTCACTTAGCAAACACTTTTCACTGTATTACTGGTAATATATGAATGCAGTAAAACTACAGTGGTGAGTCTTACCTTAAAAACTGATTTTTAAACTGCGGAGCTCTTTACTAACAATGTTTACATTTAAGCGCCCTCTATTAGTTTCTATACTTATATACGTTAGTGTTTTGTTTTTTATACGTTATTTTAGTATTTATATACGTTAGTGTTTTGTTTTTGTTGGGTTTAAAATGTCATATCGCTGAAAAAATGGAACTCGCTCGTGAAAATATTCGTGCTATGATTTATTACGATTTTCGACGTGGTTTAACGCAACAACAGTGCGTAGATCAACTAACTTCGACTTTTGGTGGTGAATCTCTATCAAAAACGACTGTGAATCACTGGTTTATTGAGTTTAATCGCGGGCGCAGTAAGTTCACGGACGAAGATAAAGAAGGTCGCCCGAAATCGGTGGTTGTGCCACAAAATATTGAAGCTGTGCGATAATTAATAATGCAAGACCGCCATGTTACGTATCGCGAGATAGAGGCTATTCTGAGCATATGTATGACGAGCATTCATAGGATATTACATGAACATTTGTCTGTAAAAAAAATTTGTTCGCGTTGGATCCCGCACAACTTAACTCAGGATCAAAAAGATGCTCGCGTCGAATGGTGCAAGAAAACCTTAAAAAAATTCAACGGAGGCGACTCAAAATCTGTTTATAATATCTACACAGGTGACGAATCCTGGATCTATGCGTACGATCCCGAAACTAAACAACAATCAACAGTTTGGGTGTTTCAAAATGAGCCGAACCCTACGAAAGTGGCTCGTGCAAAAAGCACTGTAAAGCAAATGGTGGCCTGCTTTTTTGGTATTAATGGCCATGTGGCTACAATACCACTGGAGAATCGCAGAACGGTTAATTCGGAGTGGTACACGACCATTAGTTTGACGGAAGTATTTGAAGAAATACGCCAAAACAACCAGCGACGCAGAACCATACTTCACCATGGCAATGCCAGCTGCCATACATCTCAGGAAACAACTACATTTTTGGATGGTCAAAACATAGAATTGATGGGTCATCCACCGTACAGCCCTGATTTGGCTCCCAATGATTTCTATTTATTCCCAAATGTAAAGAATAAATTACGTGGTCAACGATTTTCGACCCGTGAAGATGCCGTAGATGCGTTCAAACAGCACGTTTTGGAGATACCTCAATCAGAGTGGAAAAAGTGTTTTGCAAATTGGTTTCATCGAATGCAAAAGTGCATCGATCATAGTGGAGAATACTTTGAAAAACAATAAAAGTATATTTAGCCATATACATTTGTTTATTCTATTCCGCGAACATAAGTAGCAGCCCTCGTACCACCGACCCTAATTACGTCATTCTTGTCTAGAAAGATACTAAGGCCTGAAATCTTACTATTTTTCTTATCTACGATTGGTAGATTGTTTACTAACTTATAATATTCACACGGAAACATCTGTTTTTGCGCATGACTGATTAGCGTGCACTCGGCAGCCCGTAACTCGTCTACCGATAGTAAACCGGTTTGAGATGCTTGGCGATGCGGCCGAGCATTTGTTATGAATTTGAGTACATAAGCTACGATTCTCTTCATTCGATTTAAAAAGGAATGTCTAAATCAAACAGATTACTGTCCGTTTTCTCAGAACAAACGAACGCAACCATCTGTGAATCTGGTTTTAATTCCGGTAGTTCACTCGGCTCGCAATTGGGATAATTATGGGGCAAAGTAAACTTCGACCGTGTAGGTCGAATTTATTATTTATAAATTTAGTGAATTCGGCCATCGGACATTATAGGACGTCTTATGCTCCACCAATATCAGTGCAGTGTTTGTTCCCCAAATTGGGTAAGTTGCAGACGATCTGTGTGCTTGTATTTGTTACTATCTGTTTGCTAGCAATCAGCTGTGCGAGTTATTAATAGGTATCTTATGTTTACCATTGCTAAACTGCTTTGCAATGCTTGCAAACTTATTTCTTCTTCTTCTATTTCACGGTCACTACATTATAATCTAGGACGGGACCAGGACATACGTATTTAATTTCCGAAATTCCATGCTTACAAAATGATCGTTAGTGACCGTTATAATTTCAAATTCTTTTGTTGTTTTATGTTTTATTTTTAGTGCTTCACACTGGTTTAGTTAGGTAACTATGTAAACTCCGTTCTGATTGTGTTTGCCACGGCACGGCATCGCTAACTACATAGTACTTCACCTGCGATGTCGGTGGTGAAAACACGGAGCGTTCTGGCATCCTTCCTAACGTTTTCCGTTGGGCATTTTAGGGTCCTACGCCAGGGCTACCAGCATAGCATAGTGCTTGGCCGTCCACTTTGCCTGAGCTGCGCGTACAAATTCGCTCCATCCCGCTCCGCTAGCTAGTTGGACTTTCAAGGGACTTTCTGGATGCGGTTTCATCTCATCGTGGCCATCACCATCTCGGCAGCAGCTTGGACTCTGGAGGCCCATCACCACCTCGGCCTCACCTTCAGGGGAGTACTCGAACTCGTAGCGAGATCCGTAGAATCCTTAGTAAGAATCTACGACCCTTGGAATATAAATTTAGTTTGAACGACCACCTGGTTTAATTTATAAAATAACTACCCCAGGTAGGGACCGTTACAATATATATATATTATATAGCTTCAGCAATATATATATATTGAAGCTGAAGTGGCAGTGGGCTGGCGTAAACGTATTCTTGAATGGAGACCGCGACTCAGCAAACGTAGTGTAGGACGCCCTCCGACCAGGTGGGATGACGATCTGCGAAAAATTGCCGGCAGATGCTGGTGCGGCAAGCTGAAGACAGGGCGCTATGGGGTTCATTAGGGGAGGTCTATGTCCAGCAGTGGACTACATAATATAGCCTGAAGAAGAAGAAGATGCCAAATTGTGGATTCCTGGTACTAATAAGCGGTGTGCTAAGCCACGGACAGACGGACGGGCGGACGAGGCTTCTTGCTGACTACAGACCCCTAAAAATGGTTGAGCCACATGAAAGCAAATCATCCAACTCAGCGGCTAATAAACAGCAACAACACGTTCATAGTTATATTACAACGCGTAAAAAATCGCTGCCCAGTAGACCAACACGTATCTGTGCAATGTGTGAGATAAATCATGCACTGTATACGTGCATTCTTTTCTTAAATTTACCCATTCGAGAGAGGATTCAATTTGTAGAAAAGAAAAACCTGTGCCCTAACTGTCTACTATCAGGGCATTCAGCATCAGATTGCTCCTTTGGCTCGTGTAGACAATGTCAGCAGAAACATAACGGGTTGCTTCACACTCCCATATGTGAAAATGCATCGATAGCCGCGCGTGCGCATCATTCACAGCTGGCCGATAATCACTTGCCTACTGTTTCAGCTGCACTCCATAGTGAATTTAATTCTTATTCGCGAGAGATTAGGTGCGATGATGGCTTGCAAACCGTGTCGAGAGGTTTGCAACCAGTTTTATTGTCCACCGTGGTAATAGAAATAGCTGACACTCACAACGAATATCACAGCGCGCGTGCGCTTCTTGATAGTAGCAGTCAGCATTCTTTCATTACAGAGAAATTATGTAAACGATTAGAGATCCCTATGATACAGTCCACTGTCCGTGTCTCGGGTGTAGGGCAATCGGTCACTACCTCGAGTCAACTATGTGATATTTCTTTGCGATCAAAGACATGCGAATACAATACACAAGTGCAATGCCTAGTCTTGCCGTGTATCACATCTAGACTACCCTCGGTAGGTATAGATTTTGATATGTTATCTATCCCGGAGAACATTACTCTGGCAGATCCCACATTTAATGTACCTTCAGACATAGACGTCCTGATAGGTGCGGATTTATTTTGGGAACTGTTAAATGGAGAAAAAATTCGATTAAATTGCGGGCCTTACTTACACAACTCCAAGTTAGGGTGGGTAATTTCTGGCAGCATGATAAAAGGTACAGTGATGTACAAGAAGGTTCACTGTAACTTTACTAAAACGTGTGATAATGTAGATTTGCAAATGCAATGATTTTGGGAGCTTAAGGAGGTCCCGAAACCGAAACACGCGCTTTCAGTGGATGAGCAAAGATATTTTTGCTGCCACTACAGAACGTGATGAAAACGGTAGATTTCTTGTACGGATACCTCTAAAAGAATCAGCTGATTCTCTTGGAGACTCGTACAGCGCGGCAGAAACGAGATTTAAGTCGCTAGAACGTAAATTAGAACTTTCGCCACAGTACACAAATGTAAGTGCTGTGACATTATACAAGAGTATATTGACCTAGGTCACATGTTCCCAATTAAGGGATACGAAAAACCATGCTACTTCCTCCCACATCATGGGGGTTTTTGCGAGAATAGCTCAATAACGAATTAACAGGGGATTTAACTTGGCGACACGTAAGCGTTAAAGAAAACCCGGCCGACCTAGTGTCCAGGGGTCTTAATTTACTCGCGCTCAGCCAGTCTTGCTTATGGTGGAATGGGCCGTTATTTTTACAAGACAATAAGTTTACTTTGTCCCATAATTATCCCAGTTGCGAGCTGAGTGAACTACCGGAATTAAAACCAGAGTCACAGACGGTTGCGTTCGTTTGTTCTGAGAAAACGGACAGTAATCTGTTTGATTTAGACATTCCTCTTTAAATCGAATGAAGAGAATCGTAGCTTATGTACTCAAATTCATAACAAATGCTCGGCCGCATCGCCAAGCATCTCAAACCGGTTTACTATCGGTAGACGAGTTACGGGCTGCCGAGTGCACGCTAATCAGTCATGCGCAAAAACAGATGTTTCCGTGTGAATATTATAAGTTAGTAAACAATCTACCAATCGTAGATAAGAAAAATAGTAAGATTTCAGGCCTTAGTATCTTTCTAGACAAGAATGACGTAATTAGGGTCGGTGGTACGAGGGCTGCTACTTATGTTAGCGGAATAGAATAAATAAACAAATGTATATGGCTAAATATGCTTTTATTGTTTTTCAAAGTATTCTCCACTATGATCGATGCACTTTTGCATTCGATGAAACCAATTTGCAAAACACTTTTTCCACTCTGATTGAGGTATCTCCAAAACGTGCTGTTTGAACGCATCTACGGCATCTTCACGGGTCGAAAATCGTTGACCATGTAATTTATTCTTTACATTTGGGAATAAATAGAAATCATTGGGAGCCAAATCAGGGCTGTACGGTGGATGACCCATCAATTCTATGTTTTGACCATCCAAAAATGTAGTTGTTTCCTGAGATGTATGACAGCTGGCATTGTCATGGTGAAGTATGGTTCTGCGTCGCTGGTTGTTTTGGCGTATTTCTTCAAATACTTCCGTCAAACTAATGGTCGTGTACCACTCCGAATTAACCGTTCTGCGATTCTCCAGTGGTATTGTAGCCACATGGCCATTAATACCAAAAAAGCAGGCCACCATTTGCTTTACAGTGCTTTTTGCACGAGCCACTTTCGTAGGGTTCGGCTCATTTTGAAACACCCAAACTGTTGATTGTTGTTTAGTTTCGGGATAGTACGCGTAGATCCAGGATTCGTCACCTGTGTAGATATTATAAACAGATTTTGAGTCGCCTCCGTTGAATTTTTTTAAGGTTTTCTTGCACCATTCGACGCGAGCATCTTTTTGATCCTGAGTTAAGTTGTGCGGGATCCAACGCGAACAAATTTTTTTTACAGACAAATGTTCATGTAATATCCTATGAATGCTCGTCATACATATGCTCAGAATAGCCTATATCTCGCGATACGTAACATGGCGGTCTTGCATTATTAATTTTCGCACAGCTTCAATATTTTGTGGCACAACCACCGATTTCGGGCGACCTTCTTTATCTTCGTCCGTGAGCTTACGGCGCCCGCGAATTAACTCAATAAACCAGTGATTCACAGTCGTTTTTGATAGAGCTTCACTACCAAAAGTCGAAGTTAATTGATCTACGCATTGTTGTTGCGTTAAACCACATCGAAAATCGTAATAAATCATAGCACGAATATTTTCACGAGCGAGTTCCATTTTTTCAGCGATATGACATTTTAAACCCAACAAAAACAAAACACTAACGTATATAAATACTAAAATAACGTATAAAAAACAAAACACTAACGTATATAACGTATATAAGTATAGAAACTAATAGAGGGCGCTTAAATGTAAACATTGTTAGTAAAGAGCTCCGAAGTTTGAAAATCAGTTTTTAAGTTAAGACTCACCACTGTAGTTTTACTGCATTCCTATATTACCAGTAATACAGTGAAAAGTGTTTGCTAAGTGAAACAGTGACGAAAACTCCAAAGTTTTATCTCGCTAACCTCAAAGCAGAAGCGCGCGTGTTTTTGTCGATGTTCGACTGGTAGGCAGTGTAAAAGTGCTTTATTTAATGAAACAGTTTGAATAATAAACTCAAAATATTCTTGAATTTAATTCATTTAGTGTACTGATAACTATTATAAAGATAACTTCAATAATTAGCGCGGTGCTCTACCAGTGGCGTCATCTTTGTTTGAGTACCGTTACTACACTCATCACCATCAGTCACTTTCGCATAGATTAATGTGCGGAGCCTCACCTACTCAACAACAGATTGCGCTAGTAGTCATCTGACCAACAAAATACATAAAAACTAAAATAAAAAATGCCGCGTACTCCCGCTAACCGAAAAAAGAACTATGCAGTGGCGGTCGAAAACGATTCCAATACTGAAATTCTCGGCGAAATCAAGCTTTTGCGCAACGATATTCAGGCCCAACTTACCTTTATGATGGAGCAGTACAACACTTGGCTTGATAGTCTGGAGAAGAAGCTTCTCGAACGCGACAGCGAGATTCTGAATCTTAGAGCTGTCATCAAGCAACTCCAGGATCGAAGCCAGTGGCAGCAACAGCTTTCTCTAGCAAATGAGATTGACATTGTAGGGCTACCCGAGAATGTCAATGAGAACCTACAACAAATAGTGATGGTGGCGGCATGCAGGATTGGAGTCAAGCTGGATGAGCATGATATAGACTGGGTTTCTAGAGCTGGCCCACGTATTTCAAAAGGAAAGAAGCCAGTAGAAAGCATTACCAATATCCCTCGCCCGGTCGTAGTAAGGTTAGCCCGCCGTTTTAAGCGTGAGGAATTACTTAAGGCCGCGAGAACCCGCAAGAACATCTCATCAAGCGATATAACTCCGGGCCCACTCTGCAAAGTGTACTTTAACGAAAGACTGACGAAGGAAACACGACTATTATTTCGGGAATCAAGAACTCGAGCAAAGCATTATGGCTTCAAATACTGCTGGACTAAAAATGGGCTCATATATATACGTAAAGACGACCGAAAGGCAGCAATCGACATACGATGCGAAGATCTCCTCTGTCACAAGGGATCCCCAGTCAAAATTTATATATAAATATTATATGTACGTTATGTACAATGTATAAACAATATATAAACCATGGCGACAAAACATAGCATAAATTTTTAAAAATAAAGTATCGAATGTTAGGCGCTACGAAGTTCGCTGAGTCAGCTAGTTCTGAATAAATATTGTGAGTACCGAATCAGAGCGGATTTTAATAGTTCTTTTTAATCTTTTTATTTATTATTTTATACTAAACCATTTTTACTTTTACTTGTACAACTTCAATTAAACTCACTCTATCGTAGGATACGCTTCTTTGGTATGTAATTGTATAAGAGACTCTGCCATTGTTAGAATCGAAATCGGCAGTTGCTTTATTTCACCGCAGTTCGTTTGTTTTGGACCCTTACATGGGTCCATTGAGATCATCTTTACCTTTGCTGAGCCCTGAAGGTGAGAAGTGATTGGTGATTATTTCGTTTAACCTGTAAAATTTCACTGCAATCTAAAATATTGAATCACATTTTACTGTTGTCTCTGTAACTTTTTTTACGGAATTATTTTTGTCCATAGGCACGTCTGGCGCACCTTGGGCAACAATTAAAAAGTAATTAAACGTTTCGGCACTTTTACAGGTGCCGTGGTCTCGAATGACCACGGCACCTGTAAAAGCGCCGAAACGTTGGAATATTGTTAAAATGTAATAAACGAGCATAAATCCGTATAAAAACAGTTTTAATTATGTCTAGTGCTCGTGTTAACCTTAGAAAATACAATCAAAAAGTATCTTACGCTGATTGGCGAATCTTTTCACAATGGCTTGCCATCGACACGCTAGGAAATTTTTTTTTGTGTGTGCAATCGCCCTCTCTCTCTCTCTTTCACTATCTCTTTCTTTTCAATGCTCGTCATTCGATGACTCGACTCGATTTAATGCAACATCATTGTAATAGAAATGTATATGATGCGCGATAGCGCGCCGCCAACGGTCATTATAATGAATAAGTGAAATATAAAAAAAATATGCTCAACCAGAGTAAAACATTTCTAAAGTGTACTCTTTAATGTTACGCAAAGTAGTCTAAGCACGCCCTTGTATATTTACCTCTACATTTTAGGATGTTACAATAAAGTATAGATATATAATCATCATCCTTTGCACGACTTAAGTCCAATTGGGAAAATTACCAGAAGCCTAAAAATTACCAGTCATAAAAATTACTACATATGTACATACATAACCTCACGCCTGTATCCCAGAGGGGTAGGCAGAGACCAGGGACTGCCACTTGCCACGATCCTGACAGATCACCTTCGCTTCATCAACGTTCATAAGTCGTTGCATGCACGCACGCCGGTTCCGGGTACTTTTTATCTTTCCCTTTGCTAATACATCCCCTATTTGGTCGATGTAAGTCCGTCTGGGAAGTCTCTTACCAGCCCTTCCACTCACATTCGCAATATATATTTGTTTCGTCAATCTTTCTTCCTTCATCCTCTCCACATTTACATTAAAACACATTAAAAATTACTAATCATGCAAATGTCCGATCATAATGGGGTCCAATCATAAAAATGACCAGTCACCAAATTTGCCAGTCATGACCGCTGGCGTGTAATGTAGAGTTTCATCGTGTCGTTAAAGTCATTTGCCATGCGTTTAGTGATCGTGATAACAAACCTTTATGGAGTTGAGTGTAATAAGACCACTTGAAATACAATCTCTTTCTGATAACAGATCTGGATTTGCTTACCGAGGGTTACGTCACCACCATGATTTCGTTGTTGTAAACAAAGAGTATACAGGGCGTCCCACGGCCATCCCACACGGAGGGAAAGTACCTTTAATATTGTAGATGGAACATTTTACTGAAAATAGACATTATTTTATTTCAAAAAGAATCTAAACTGCATTCATAGATTTTTAAATAATTACACGGTTGAACCGGGAATCGACGCCGCTACACGAGAAAAAATTACGCTGTAGCTTTATCACACCGATCGGAAGGCTTCATCATAAGGATTATTTATTGCTAAATAATATACTATCAAAAATAAAAGGAAGACCATGAATTTTAACTGAAATTAAAATAATGTCTTCTTTCAATAAAATGTTCCATCTACAATATTAAAGGTACTTTCCCTCCATGTGTCATAGTCGTGGGACGTCCTGTATAACCACTACGTTTTAGTTGTAAATACAGAACACAATTTTTTTTGTGTGGTGTGGTACCCTCAGTGCGTGAGTCGAGCTCGAGAATTTTTTATTTTGCACATATCATCAGGTCATTATTTTCCAGCTGGGCATAATTCTGGCCAAATGTGTTTATAACTGCACATGGACTCTGAACGGACAAATATTATTTAGATTGGACTTTACTTTTACTAGACACCATTCTGGCTGGACATTTATTCTTTAAAAACTTTGGACATAAGTCGTATAAATGCACGATTTCCCCATCACGCCCTCTTTAGCAATCTTGCCTTGCAATCTATACGTAGTAACAAAGCTACGGATTTCATGTAATTATATATATATAAAGCTACAATGCGATATACTCACTGATCTAACATCCATACGTTTTCTCGGAAATGGTACGAGTTGGACGAAAATGATGTATGAGAAAGTTGTAGGGAATGATATACAGCCATCCTATGGAGCCGATTTTTGAATTTCGAACGCGGTCTACTACGCGAAGGTGCTAACTCTGTCGTTTACCGGCCGATTTGGATGAAATTTTGATAGAATGGTTTTATAGTGATCCGATTGAAAAAAACAATTTTGGTTGTTCGAAATTCAAAATGGCGGCGCAGATATAGCCGACCCAAAAATCGACCTTTGCGCAAAAAAGTCGGCAGCCAACTGGGCATATGCTGGAGATCAGTAGCGGCGTTAGGGTAGAGCGCGGTAGGGCGACCGCCCAGGGCGCCGGGCACAAAGGGGCGCCGCAGGCGCCCCTTTGTGATCTCCGTATATATATTTATTTATACTTAAATTCCCTAAATTTCCCTAAATTGTCCCGGCATGGGTGGAATTTGTAGCCTCTAAATAGGCTTTTTAAAAAATTATTTGTTTGTTTAAACACCGCTATATTTAAATTAAAAAGTATAGTATAAAAGTATAAAAATTATTTATTACCAACTTAATTAAGTTACATGCATCTGATTAACACTTATAAATCTTAGTTTACATTACGAACAGAGTTTTTTTATTAAGATTTAATTAATAGCTGGAACATAAAAAATTGCACTGCATATTCTGTACTATTTCATCGTTTTCAATATTACAACAATTACAATTAATTAATTAATATTAACAAATAATTAATATAATATAAAATTACTAACAATACTAACAATATCTGTAATTTTGTCATTTTCTTACCCTAACTTGCACACTAGGATTACCTGTGTCGTGCAAGCTAGTCTCTTCCAATAATGAAACAAAAGACATTTTAGATCTTAAACGATAAAATTATACAATAGTTAATTTGAATTAAAATCCTCGGCGAAAGTATTTTTCAATACATGGCCGTAAAATTAAAAATACTGACATGTTATAGGCTTACAATTAGTACAAACTATTCCAGAGGTGATACTACTCGTTAATATACGAACAACTTTTACTACGGCACCAATCCCGAAATCGCGTAAAAAACATTTTTTTCATTGAAATGTGCAATATCTACATAACCAAAATATATGACATTTGATGAGCCTTGAGGTTCTCCAGAAAAAAAAATCGAGGTTGAATTTTTCAACAGTCTTTTAGATTCTACGCTAATTTCGAACAATGAAAGATTTGAACAGTTAAATGAGCACTCGGAATCATGGCCATTTTGTGTAATATTAAAGAGATTCCGGAAAAAGCTGACCGTATTAAACTTTATGGTGATCTACAGTTGAAATTAAGTGTGGACTCTCAATCAGATGTAGATGCTAGTATGTTGTGCGATGAACTCCTAAGCCGGAAATATTTTTTGCCTGATCAGAATGGAGTTACTCCTGTTTTTGTTTTTAAAGATCGCAAGATACAAGACATACATTTTTAAAGATACAAGAACTATAATAATATCAAAATGCATGGATAGCATTGCGAATATTATTGACTATACCTGTAACAGTTGCTAGTGGGGAGAGGAGGTTTTCTAAGCTTTAGTTGATAAAAATCTATCGACGCTCAACAATATCCCAACAAATTTAGCCACTGTCAATCGAAAACGAAATTGCAGAAAACATTGACTTTGTAGACTTTTAGTCCGGATCTACTTACGGGTCTTACTTACATGGACTTTGATGACCTAATAAACGAGTTCGCCGATAAAAAGGCAAGAAAAGTAACATTTTATTAGTTTCTTTTTAAACAAATGGTTATTTCTTTTACTAAATAGTTATTTCATTATATCCTTTTCGGCTATTTTGCTGAAATAAGACTTTATGTTTATTTTTAAAAGTTAGTAATTCTGCATTCAAAGATTTTCTAAAAATCACTTGCCTCGTCTCGGAATCGAACCGACTTAAATGTAAAAAAAATACTTTGAAAGCCGTAGGTACGCACACTGACAAGTCGTACTACGAAAGTATGGCTATAGAGCAATATTTAAACCAACTCGAATTTCAAATATCTATGGGTGTTAGAATAGCTAAACCAGAATGTCTAGAAATGGCTATTGTAGCCGCAAGACAAGAAGTGAGGTTGAACAGCAACCGTTTTGCCCAACCCTCAACCTCCCAAGGTAAATTACACCAGAATTACACAAAATATTGTGCACCTCGACCGCTGAAATCCCGATACGTTTCGACTATCCGGTAAAGAAAGTTAGAGTTGCTCCTCGGTCTGAGCGAGTAATAACAGTTAAAACGAACTACACCGATGGATACTATGTCCACGACGATCACTGTTGGACAGAGGGACTAAGGTCCCCAGGCGCGATCGATTTGGTGAAAAACGGATCATTTACAACAACCATAATAAACTTCACCGAAGAAAAAAAGGTCGTAAGTAACAAAGAACCGATCGAATTAGAGCCTTTTGACGACTCGACGGCCCTACATCAATACGAGCTTAATTCCATTGTTGTTACCTCGGACATCGATAATGAGCTCTGCGGCAATTTAAAAAGACTTAGGATAGAGCACATGAACGAAGAAGAGAAAAGGGAGATAAAGCGTGTGTGTTATCAATATAGAGAGCTCTTTTACTCAGAGAACATCCCCCTAACTTTCACCCATGCAGTAAAACACGAGTTGAGACTATCAGACGACATCCCTATTTTCGTAAGAAATTATAGACAACCCCCTCAACAACGTAAGGAAGTCCAAAGTCAAATAGATAACCTATTGAAACAGGGTATAATCCGGGAGAGCATCTCCCCTTGGTCCTGCCCAGTGCATATTGTTCCTAAAAAGGCAGATGTATCTGGAAAGTTAAAATGGAGGCTGGTTATAGGCTACCGAAGACTCAACGATCGTATAGTGGAGGATAAATACCCACTACCTAACATAAACGACATCCTAGACAAGTTAGGCAGGGCCCAGTATTTCACTACCCTAGATTTAGCCAGCGGCTATCACCAAGTGGAAATGCAACCTAACGACGTAGAAAAAACTGCCTTTTCCACAGAGCGAGGACACTATGAGTTCTTTAGGATGCCTTTTGTGCTGAAAAATGCACTAAGCACGTTTTAGAGGCTGATGGACCACATACTCAGAGGCATAGAAAACGTCTTTACTTATCTCGATGACGTAATTATCATATCTACATCCCTTCAGGAGCACGTAGAAAAGCTAAAAGAAGTTTTTGATCGGTTCAACATTCACAACCTGAAAATTCAGCTCGATAAATCCGAGTTTTTACAGAAGCACGTGACATTTCTTGGTCACGAATTAACGGATCAGGGACTTAAACCAAATAAGGACAAAATCAAGGCCGTGTTAAACTTCCCCCTCCCCTCTACACAAAATGATATAAAAGCCTTCTTAGGCCTAGTGGGTTACTATAGAAAGTTTACAAAGGACTTTGCAAGGATCACAAAGCCCACGACTCAGCCATGAAGCCCGTGTCTCAAGAAAAATGCCAAAGTAGTACACTCACAGGAGTTTATAGACTGTTAACAAATGTAAACAGATCCTTACAAACGCCCCGCTACTACAATACCCGGACTTTGACCAACCCTTTATTTTGACGGCCGACGCATCGGACGTTGCCTTAGGTGCAGTTTTGTCCCAAGGTACCGTGGGGTCAGACAAACCTGTAGAACGCCTCTTGTAGAACGCGCCATTGAGCTCAATTGGTAGAGCGCTGGCACGGATAGCCAGAGGTTGCGGGTTCGAATCCCGGCATGGGTGAAATTTTTAGCCTCTAAATAGGTTTTTAAATTTGTCCTTAGCACGGGTTAGTGGATTAAAAATAAAAATAGTATAACAGTATTTTGAAGTTCTTGTAAAGTAATTAGTTAATAAATTAAATTTTAACTTCAATTACTAATAATCAATATTGTTGACTTTATATAAAAAAAAATTGGTTGGCCTATTTTGGAACGTAACTTCATAATTAACTTTTGTAATTTTTGCCGAGGGTAGTAAACTAACCGTTAATGATTTCTAAAAGACGCCCGTCACCTCAGTCATCCGGGACCACGGCACCTGAAAAAGTGCCGAAACGTTGGAAAATTGTAATAAACATGTAATAAACAAGCATAAATCCGTATAAAAACAGTTTTAATTTCCCTAAATTGTCCCGGCATGGGTGGAATTTTTTGCCTCTAAATAGGTTTTTAAAAAATTTATTTGTTTGTTTAAACACCGCTATATTGGTACAAACTATTCCAGTGGTGATACTACTCGTTAATATACGAACAACTTTTACTACGGCACCAATCCCGAAATCGCGTAAAGAACAGTGTTTTCATAGAAATGTGCAATATCTACACAAAATCTACGACATTCGATGAGCCTTGAGCTTCTCCAGAAAAAAAAAATCGAGATTGAATTTTTCAACTGTCTTTTAGATTCTACGCTAATTTCCATCAATGAAAGATTCGAACCGTCAAATAAGTACTCGGAATCATGGCCTTTTTTGTGTAATATTAAACAGATTCCGGAAAAAAGCTAAGCGTATAAAACTGTCTGTATTTCGAGGATGCATGGAGGTATCAAAGCTGACATTTAAACTATATACTCAAGTATCTCTCTCTCCTCATTGGTCCTTTAACTCCTAGCGGAGCATCGGGCCTCAACCACAGATTTCCATTTCTGACGGTGGTTCGCGGCAACTTCAAATACAGGCCAGCTAGTGCTGATCGACTTGGCCTCTTGGTTTATTGATCTTTTCCAGATGGTCCTTGACCGCCCCCTCTTTCGGCTGCCCAATGGGGTATACGTAAGTGCTTGTCTGGTCAGGCATCTCTTGTCGCGCCGTAGTGCGCCATTTCCTATCCAGGATTTCTAGGTGGACTGGTATCTGATTGGAACACTTCCAGAGGTTCTGGTTCCGTGTTCTTTGTGGCCAGAATATCCCCAGTATCTGCTTGAGACATTTTTTAATAAATACCTGGAGCCTGAGTGAGATGTCTGAACGCACGAACCAGGACTCGGAACCGTACAAGAGAACCTATTTTTTTTTTGTTGGAGTTGAAAACTCGTATCTTCGAAAAACGCGAAACCTGCCCTGATCCCCGAAAGTTTTTGAGTTGGGCAAATACTCAAGTCTATGTATGACTATATATGGGACTATATATAGTCCCATAGAGTTGTAAAAAAATCAAACTGCTAAGTTTATGTAAAAAAACCGGCCAAGTGCGAGTCAGACTCGCGCACCGAGGGTTCCGTACAAACCTGCAAGGTTTACAAAGTTCGTTCATTACGACATGTTACAGCTTAAAGGTATTATAGACCTGAGTATTTGATATGAATTTCAATTTAATACCTCTACGCGTTTATGAGGAAATGGGTAGTAAGTTTAAAATTATTAAAAAAATATATAGTATGTGATGTAACTAAAAATTTATGGTTTTCGTAATTTTTCCTTTATCTATGCTATAAGACGTTGCTTCGTACCAAATTTCAAGATTCTGAGTTCACGGGAAGCACCCTGTAGGTTTTGATTCCCTTGCAAGTGTCGAAAATTTGCGGCATAAACGGCTGTATCTTTTGATTGCGTTGGCTTAGAAGTTTGATTTTTTCACAGCTTCAAGGGACAGTAGACCTGAGTAATTGATATAAATTTCAGCTTCATACCTCCACGCGTTCCTGAGAAAAAGGGTCTTGACAGACGGACGGACGGACAGACGGACAGACGGACAACAAAGTGATCCTATAAGGGTTCCGTTTTTTTCTTTTGAGGTACGGAACCCTAAAAAAGATTGTATCGAAAGCGCATTCTATCAAATTTGAGAGAGAGAGAGAGAAATAAGTTCGAAGGCGCGAGTAAAATAAGGAGGAGGGGGCGCCGTATGAATCTCGCCCAGGGCGCTGGTAGTGCTAAAACCGGCACTGTCTATACTAGTTAATGCCACTCGTAGCTCTAATATAATTAATAATAGCTTGTTTTACTTAGATATGTATGTTCAATTAGATTTTAGTCTCCAGATAATTTTAGACAATTTATTTTTGATAGAAGACGCGATGACATTCGCGCAATTAGGCGTAATGCACCCTAGTATAATTAGCCCCCAAAATCTGATGTATGAGATCAAAACGCTACAAAACTACTACAGTCTACAGTCTCAGAAGTAAGCATAAAAAATATTCATAAGATAGAAAGGTCTATAGTTATAAAAGCCTATAGCACAGATCATTCGGTAACCTTTATTTTGGAAATACCTATTGTCAACCCCAATATATACGATTAAATCCACCTCTATTCCATCCCTAATAAACAAAATTTAACTATTATTCCTAAATCCAAATACCTTGCACTTGGGAGTTAAGAGTACGCTTACCTGGAAGAAGACTGCAGAAGAATCTCCGAAGACGAACAGCTTTGCAACCACCTCGACGTGAGACCGCTCCACGACACGCAGGACTGTATCATCGCCCTCATACAACAAAGAAGAGTTAACTGCACAGAAGCCCGGATGCGGATGAAACAAAACCGAATACAAAGGATATCGGAAAACAGCTGGCTCATCATTGCTACCACGCGAGACGAGATAGCAAAATCAACTTGCAATTCAAAAACCCAATACCAACACCTCACAGGAACGTATTTAATAACCATACCGGAAGGATGCGAAATGAAAATTATGAAAAGAACTCTACAACGACGGCCTTTTGGCACGCTGACTGTAAAACCGAAGGTCTCGGGTTCGATCCCCGGCCGGGTCAAACTAGGAAACGAACTTTTCTAGTTTGTCTCGGGTCTTGGATGTTATCTATGTATTTATTGTATTAAATCTGTCGTCGAGTTAGCACCTATAATACAAGTCATTTAGTTGTACTTAGTATAGGGCTAACGAGATCTGTGTAATATGTCCATGAATATTTATTTATTTATTTTATTTATAAACTCATACAAGTACGGTACTCATAAACGAAATCGTACCCCTGCCGGAGGAAAACCAAGCCCCGGACACAGCAGTACGCTATAATCTACAGCTAGACGACGTATCCCTGGATGGTCTACACGACTTAATTGTAAGAGCCGAGGATCTTCAACAGGATAATAGCAGAAACATACAATGGCCTCTACTCCTCGCAATCCCGAGTTGGCCCACTACATCATCCCACCCATCGTCACCCAGGATATTCCCACTCATCTACGCCGTGGGAATATCCTGGGTGACTTGGAAACTGTACCAATTTAGGATCAAAACCCAGACAGAACCCAGTAGAAACGAGGACTTTTCTGGAAGCCACTCCGTGAACTTCTATCTTGAGGAGGGAGGAGTTACCACATCGCATCCACGGACAGACACCGCTGACGCTGCACCGCCCGCGACCCACATTCGGTTCCGTCTAGGTGATTGACGTCACAGCAGTGCAGAGCAGCACTTTTGCAATTGTATAGTTTTCCGATTCAGTCTTGTACACGCCCTTGAATAATAAATACTATTTATAATTAATTTTCCTTTTTTAAAAAGCCTTTCCCTGTTCGCCCTAACATAATTCGAGCAAAAAGTCTTTATGCAGTTTTGAACCAGGCACATTCATAATTTTATTCAACATTCTATAAATGTATCAGGTTTAACACTGCATCAATAGTTTTTGTTCAATCTAGCAATCATATTTAGGTAGGGGCCATCGAAACCTAAACTCTAAGGTGAGCCAATAATATGTCCAGGAGTGAATATAATTTCTGAAGATCCCAGCAAGATAGATAGATATTTTTTGTGACACACTCGACATACTTAAGTCCAAAATAAGAAGAGATAATTAAAATTTAGATTGTTTTCGCGAAGAAGAACGAATTGCGCCAGGCGCCGAGTTAAGTAGCACGGGTTATACCATTTCAATGCGATTGTATACTAGACTAGCTGACCCCGCGAATTTCGTATGGCATAACAGTTTTTTTTATTTTTCTCTCCGAACCATCCTCGTACTCGAAGGGATATTCTAAAAAAATAATTAGCCAAATCGGTTCAGCTGTTCTCCAGATTTGCGCTTACCAACACATTCAGCGATTCATTTTTATATTATAGATTACCGATAGTGTGAATGATACGACCATTACCGGACTAATATGAGTCTATTGAAAAACTATGCATTTTAGAGACTCACCCCCCAGGAGAAATGCGAGAAGTACCACAATTTAGCTCAGTCATTGACACGATTTAGAATGAAAATTGAGGATTCAACAGTGGTAGGGGCACGGTTGGTGTAATGTTTGTCTCATAATCTCAGGAGGTTGTAGGTTCAAGGTAGGTTCACCTTCGTGAATGAATCCAGCGCTTGAAATCGCCACTTCATGATAATTAAGCCCACACATAGTCTCTTTTTCTGAGAAAAGGCCTGTGTTTTATGTAAGATGCTGTATTATATTATTGATGTTTCTATGAATTTCCTGTTTTTACTGTACCTGTATTACTATCAAGTCCCGAGAATTCATATTTTCAACGGGAGACATACTATTTTTCCGTTTTCAGTTCTTCAGGCTATATTATGTAGTCCACTGCTGGACATAGCCCTCCCCTAATAAGCGCTATAGCGCCCTGTCTTCCTATTGCATCATCAAGAGTAATAAATTAACGTTTTTAGTTGACCCAACAGATCATCAATAAATTAGTGGCTTTCTGCCTTTCTGTTTTTTTACTCGAGATCTTCTTTTCACCTGGGTTATCTTTAGTTTTAATTGAAGATCCTCTTTGGTGAATGAAGTTGGAATCAAAATCAAATACAAAATCTTTGTCCTTAACGCTGTCTTTGCTGTTGTCGTAGTCGCCGTACTATTTGTATGGGAAGTGGAAAAAATAAAATAATAAAATTTATCCAATAATATTTCAATAATTTTCATTTATTCTATACTGGGATAAATAGAGCCCACTAATACAGGCAGCTGTAACAGTTGTCCCTAAGAACTACATAGGTTGCCTAGCCAGTCTAGTTAACAAGTTGTGGATGACGTTTGTAAATTATGTAATTGTGGTTGTTACCTTTTTAGAAACGCATTTGGAATCAGTGTTTGCATATTTTTTAAGAATAGGAGAGAAAGAAATGATTGCACGGATGGTCGTATGCCTTCACAAAGTCCGCAGTACCAGATGACATGTTTCGGTTCATCCAGAGTGCCATTTTAAACTGCAACATAAAGAAGAAAGAGGGATAAACAGAAGATGATAGATCGACATAAGACCCACCTAAATAGGCTAACAAGAAACAACGTAGAAATGAATTGATTACTTTGTTATTAGTAGCATACTATCTCTTGTCATGGCCCCAAACTTGAATACGTTGGTATGACTATATTAATCAAATGTGGACATCACAAACACTCAAACTCAATCCATTATTACAAATCCAAGTAGCACTCTTCAGTCAATAAGGAGCTCTTATAGTTTGGCTTTGTCGGTCCATTTATTTGTAAGTCGGTCCGTCTGTTCGCTTGTTCGCACAGAAACAATAAGTACCAGAAACTTAAAGTGTAGCAAATTTTTTTAAATGTAGCAGCAAATAACTCGGCTTAAGGTGGCTAGCCAGGTAGTCAGTACTAGACGGCGCGTCTGCTTTGGTAAGGTGACCAAGATACAGAACTTGCCACTTCAGCTTATCCGTGACCTCAGAGCAAATGCTCCAGCGCCGCGGGATGTGCAGCCTCTCCGCCCTTGCGTGACAAAGAGTAGCCTGTGCGAGCCGTGGTGGCTGAGACTGGTCTCCAAATGCCGCTAGCAAGCCGTAGCTGCGGAGGGGAGCTAGGATGAAGCACCGTGCCTTCGGCTTTTCATATACACTAACGGAGATAACCACTGCGTGAAAAAAGGGGTGCACTGAGTTTGTTTGCAAACCAGTTGAACCTACTCGTATCAGCAATTGAATTAGTGCGTCAATCCTGTTTTTAAGGCATTTTAACCTAATGGCAATTCAAAAATACGCACGAAGCTAAAATCTGTCCCAACAGTTCAGTTTCAACCAATTATCATGGTCACCCTACCAGAGCAGACGTGGGTGAAGTGAATCAGCTGTAGCGTTGATGCCAGCTTGAATAATCTAAATTCAGTGTGAATTTAGCGGCTATTCATTGACTCTTTTAATAAAGCGGCTTTTGATTTTCGGTTAGCGTTTAACGTTTTAGACAAAGCTGTCAACGTTTTAGACAAAAAAGTCAAAGGCTTGCCATATAATTGAATGCTTCTAATAAACTTCCCACCCGATGAATTGGACGGCTGATTTAATGAGTCGGCGGCAACATAAACATAGCAATCACGGCGACAAAACAGTAGGATAAGATCTTTAAAAAAATGAACAAATACGATTCGGACTCGGCCACCGTGGGTTCCGTACGAACTTGTATATAGTTACTTACATGTTATTTCTAAATTTCGTGTTGTACGAAATTTAGGAATTAAGTCTCGCAGATTTTTGATCCGAACTTCTAAGACGATTTCTTTTATGATTTAATAACCTGTTTAAAGGTTTTTTACTGTACCTTAAGCATTTATTAGTATGTCATATTGCAAAAAATAGACCCATAGTTCTAGTCAAAGCACCGTGAGAGTACATTATAATAATAAGTACATTATAAATTTTTAATTTCCGTGAGTGTCAAAATATGACACGATTTTTTCGGCATGAACGCTATCATATATTTTAAACTTTCGCAACTTGTACACATATTTAGAATATTTTTGGGGCTTAATCGCGCAGTAATTTATTGCTATTTTACCTCGACGTTTCGACGACGTTACAGTCAGTCATCGTGGCCACGAGAAGACTGATGGCTGGCACCCGTTCACATCTTCGGCTGATGAGGTTTCAGACTGCTCTCAATCAGCCATCACAAAGCACTATTAGGGTTGCAACGCACTATACTGACAATGTCGGACGATAAGCCATGCGACTTTTTCCACTCGAACACTTCTTGATGACCGGATCCCACGTTTGCGATAGTTTGAAATCACATTCCCGATTAAATATTTTGTTTTTCTTAATTTCAACCGCTTTACGCACAATTCGGATATAATAATGGCAATCGTTAGAAAGTACCGATAGTTTGTGTAATTCTCTCCAGTGGTTTGATCCTGATTCAAGCAGATGTTCCGCTATCGCTGACTTTTCCACCTGGTGGTTCTTGACAGCTGCGATATGTTCCTTGACTCTTTCAGCAATGGTCCGCTTAGTTTGTGCGATATAAGAACATACTAGAGGGGTACATTATTACGGATCTGTTTGGAAGGCAGTTATTTTCTGTATAGAGGGCAGCACTACCTACGGATAGATGGCGTTGCGATACCTGTTATGGCTGATATCTGGATGGAGCACATCGAGTCGCTGATACAATTTCCATCCGGTTTAAAATTATGGAATCGATATGTGGACGATGTGTTTTGCATTATGAAAGGTAACAAACCGAAAGTTGAACAGTTCTTGAATCACTTACACTCATTACACCACAAAATAAGGTTTACTTTTGAACTCCAAAGTGATTGTACCATTTCTGGATGTTAAAGTTATGGCGAATGGATCCCTAACTCACTGTGTTTACAGAAAACCTACACAAACTGACAAGTACCTGTATGCTACGTCGCACTACCACCCTATGCATTTAGCATCCGTAGTATCTTCATTGGTGGACAGAGCCTATACATGGTGTGACCCGGAATTTATACAAGAAGAAATGTCACAATATGTGCAAGGGGTACTTAAGAAGAATGACTATGGGGTGAAGGGCATGTATCAGAGGCGTACAACTAGGGTAAAGAGGGTTGACGTTCCGAGGGAGCGAGCATACTAGCCGTACATTAGGGGAGTGACAGACAAAGTCGGTTCTTTGCTAAAGAAGTATGCAATCAAGACCGTTTTCACTCCACTGCTCAAGATAGCAGCGCAGGTAGAAGAAGAAGAAGAAGAAGAAGAAGAAAAACATTTATTATAGCCACAGTACGCACGCCACAGTAACAAAACAAACTTATAACACAAACACTAAAGGTCACGGCGTGTCACTGCCGCTATAAACGGCAACTGACTCAGCCTATGCTGAAGGGCAAGCCTTCAGCGCTGATTTTCAGTCAGTGCCAGGAGGTGTTCCGCGAGCGTTACAGACTGCGGTGTGGTGCAATCATGGAAAATACCATACTGAATAGAATACTTATGATGTAATAAAGAGTAATAGTTGTATAGAATAGAATACGTAATATGCATACAGAATGAAACAGATACTTAAATAGATTTAACTAGCTGACAAAATAAACTACGGTATACACAAACAAAAACTTACACAAATGAATATAGGTATAACTACGATCAGGTAGGAACAGTCAAGGACACCATACCGTATCAAACACCAGGTGTGTACAAAGTCGATTGCAGTTGCGGTAGTTCTTATGTCGGACAAACTAAGCGGACCATTACTTAAAGAGTCAAGGAACATAACGCAGCTGTCAAGAACCGCCAGTTGGAAAAGTCGGCGATAGCGGAACATCTGCTTGAATCAGGATCAAACCACTGGATAGAATTACACAAACCATCGGTACTTTCCAACGATCGCCATTATTATAGCCGAATTGTGCGTGAAGCGGTTGAAATTAAGAAACACAATTTTTTTTATCGGGAATGTGGTTTCAAACTGTCGCAAGCGTGGGATCCGGTCATCAAGAAGTGTTCGAGTGGAAAAAAGTCGCATGGCTCATCGTCCAACATTGTCAGTGTAGTGTGCCGCAACCCTAATAGTGCTTTGTGATGGCTGATTGAGGGCAGTCTGAAACCTTATCAGCCGAAGATGCGAACTGGTGCCAGCCATCAGTCTTCTCGTGCCACGATGACTGACTGTAACGTCGTCGAAACGTCGAGGTAAAATAGTAATAAATTACTACGCGATTAAGCCTCGTAAATGTTCTAACTATATAAATGCTATCTTTTTTAAAACCGTCTAGCCTCTTAAATTTTGTAAGACTCGATTGGACCGGATTTTACTAATCTTTCCTTCTTTTTTTCAATCTTTCAACCTTATGCAACTTCATTTAAACTTACTCTGTCATAGGAGATATTTTTAGGGTACGTTAATGAATAAGAGATGGTGCCCTTGTTAGGATCGAAATCCATATAGAGTTCGCTGCAGTTTATTCACCTTGGGCCGTTACATAGCTCCACTGAGAGCATTTTTATCTTTGCTGGACCCTGTGGGTGAAAAGTAAATGGTGATTAGTGCGTTTAACCTGTAAAATCTGAGGCAGCCCCTCAGTATTACAACCACATTCTAATTCTAGAGTACAATCAAGAATCGGATAAACTGTCAAACAACCACTGAGTCAAACTAGAATCTTTAGTGGAAGGACTCTAACCTATATTCCCACTGCCAAACCATAAGTACCATAAATGGATAAGACTGCACTCTGAAAATCTACCTTTCCTTTCTCACTCCGAAAATCTACCGCCCTTTCCTTGAAATCCCTAAAGGTGTGTGACGACAGTGAGGTTCGATATCAACCCTTGTATGTCTCCACTGCTGGGGCACGGGTCTTTTCCTGCATCGCAGCAAGGTTAGGCCATACTTCACCACGGGGGCATTCCGGGTTGGTGGGGTAACAGTAAGGTTATATAAAAAATCTTTTCTTACAAACTGCTTTGGAGTTAATCCTTGGCCGACATTGGGTGACATTAAATCTCCGTAAATCAACCGAGCTGAAATGTTCAGCAATATTACGAAGGACTTGCAATGGCAACACATTTTTTTGGTCTAAACAAAACAACCTGATGTTTTACTCTTAAAACGCTTTATGAAACTGCTCTAGTTCATCATCATTATCAGTGGCCTTTAACATCTACGAAAGATGATTTAAACAGCAACCGCGTCAGTTAGGCACTTGCTTTTGGCACTTGCGCTGATGGCTAACAAGGCCTATACGAGAGCGACAACGCCGGTCGCAACGTCCGCAAACAAATTGTGTTCCCGGTGACGTTAGAGATTGTGCCATTCGTTGGTGACGTAGATGGCGCTTTTGGGAGAGCAGATCGAACCAGGCATTGTCATGCGCGACCACCCCATCAGATAATCTTTTCCTCCAACTATCACGGTCACCAGAAACTTTTTCCCAGGTGTTCGGGGCAATTTTAAAAGACACCATATCGCGTTTAGCGCTATCTTTAAACCGCAGTAGTGGCCGCCCAACTGGACGTTTAGCGTCCGAAATTTGACCAAGGAGAGTTAATCTTGGCAAACGAGTAGGCTCCATCCGTTGCACATGCCCCAGCGCAATCTTCTTTGTTTAAGTAGTGCGGTTATGCTAGGCATGCACGCGATACTAAGCACCTTCTCGTTTGTTACTCGATCCTTCCAAGAAATATCCAATATACACCTGAGACAGCGCATATGAAAGTTGTTTGATTTCCGCTCCTGTTTGGCATACGATGTCCAGGTCTCTGCGCCATATAAGAGTATGGACAAGATGCAGGTCTGATAAATAATCATCTTGGTCTTTACAGTGAGATATTTGTTGTACCATACTCTTGCGCTCAGCTTCCCGAAGATCGTAGAGGCCTTGCCGATGCGGCTGTTTATTTCAGCGTCGAGGCAAAGATTGTTCGAGACTGTGGACCCAAGGTAGCAGAAATTAAATAATAAATAATAATAAATAAATATTCATGGACATATTACACAGATCTCGTTAGCCCTATACTAAGTACAACTAAATGACTTGTGTTATAGGTGCTAACTCGACGATAGATTTAATACAATAAACACATAGATAACATCCAAGACCCGAGACAAGCTAGAAAAGTTCGTTTCCTAGTTTGACCCGGCCGGGTATCGAACCCCGGACCTTCGGTTGCACAGTCAGCGTGCCAAACCGCTGCGCCACCGAGGCCGTCTAAATTATCAACAACATCCAGTGGTGAGCCTTCCAGCAAGATTGTGGGCATTTCATTAACCCCCTGCGCCATAATGACGGTTTTCTTTGCGTTGATGGACATAGAGAATTGCTTACAAGCTTTACTAAACTTATCCAACATTTCCTGAAGTTCTGATGGGCCTGAAGCAACAAATGCTGCATCGTCAGCAAACAGCAAGCTATCAATGAAAATATCCCGGCGATGTCTTTTGGATTTAAGGAGGGAAACATTGAAAAGCTTACCATCCACCCTAGTGTGAAGGTGTATGCCTTGTTGGTTATCTCCGAAAGCAACCTTGAGGAGTACAGAGAAAAATATACCAAACAGTGTCGGCGCTAGCACACAACCCTGCCTGACCCCTCTTCTCATGTCAAATGGGTCCGATATATTTCCCTTATAAACAACGGAGGCTTTCATGTCTTCATGAAAAAGTCTTATTAAGTTTAACAGCTTCGGCGGACAGCCAATCCTCTGCAATACAGCGTATAAGCCCTCTCTGCTCACGGTATCAAATGCCTTATTTAGATCAACAAAGGCCGTCAGCAACTTAAGTTGGCCGTCAGCAACACTTTTCTTGAAGTTGCCGAAATGTAAAAATCATGTCTGTGGTAGACCTTTGTGCCCGAAAGCCACACTGAGATTCAGGATATACGCGATCAGCTAGCAATTGTAACTTGGAAAGGATCATACGACCAAGTAGTTTGCCAGCTATACTAAGTAAGGAAATTCCACGATATGAGTTGCGGTCGCCGCGGTCACCCTTTCCTTTGTATAACGTGATGATATTTGCGTCGCGCATGTCCTGAGGAATGTATTCTTCGTTCCAGCATTTTACAAAAAAGTTGTAAAGTATAGGATCTACACATCGCATCTTGATAATTTCAGCAAGGATACCATCAATTCCCGGGCTTTTACCACGCTTTAGTTGGTTGGTAGCGGTAATAAAATCCTCAACTGTAGGTACAACGTCGAGCTCATTCCAAACAGGTAACTCGGGAAACGACTGAACTGCTTCAGACTCGACACCAATGGGCAGAGAGTAGAGATTTGAATAGTGCTCTACCCACCTATGAAGCTGACGATCCGCATCCAAGATACAAGAGCCATCAGCCTCCTTGAGAGGAGCTGTTTTTTTCGGTAACGGGCCCAGTGCTTTCTTAATAGTAGAGTATACACCAGAAAAGTTGCCAGTAGAAGCATGACCCTGAATACTTTTACAATGTTCCAACCAGTAAGCATTGGCACAAAAGCGCACATTGCGTTGGAGAACTGCTTTAGCTTTAGATAATTCGTCGAGTGTCGTAGTTGTCGGATTTAATCGATAATTCAGTGAAGCCTGACGTTTCAAATCTAGAAATGGTTGAAGATGGTCGATGTTTTCTTGGAACCAGTCATATTTTGATGTAGGTTTGTAGCCGAATGCTTCTGCCGCAGTTACTGTGAGAAGGGATTTTACTTTAACCCATTCTTGACTTGCTGACATGCTAGGATCCCAAAAAGCTATTTTATGTTGAATTAACCGCTGGTAAGTAGCCACCGTATCTTAATCTTGCTCTAGTTAATATTGCAACAAATGACGACTAGACAGATAAGACATAATTTTTCCGTAACATACCTCTATAAAAGATTTTTGACAACTGCTCAGATTTTATCTGGCATACGACCTAAAAAAATATCTATACATATAATAAATCTGTAAAATTTGTCTCTGCTGATCAGATATGTCTAACTCACTCTATTTCTTCGTGCGCGCTTCACGTAAAAACCATTGGACGGAATTGAATAAAACTTACCATGAAATATAGTTCATATTCCCATGTAACATATAGGTCACATAACATCATGCTTAAGTCTCTGGGGGGCAAAAATATCACGATAAGTTATATTTATCGTGATTTTTTGCCGCCATCTTTACATTGTATGCGCTCCCCGACGGAAATATGTTCTTTCTTTTTTGGTTATTGTAAGTAAGTAAGAAATGTTTATTCATAAACCATAACACCAAATAGATCATACGATATGAATGGCAACATATAACGGAAGATTTAAATACACTTAACTAACATAGACTGTAATAATATACTAGGCTAACATGCAGACACAAACAGTTTATAAGTATTATAATATTACATAGGTTGATGCCAATGTGTGTTATGGTTATAAAAAGGCCGCTGTCTCAGCATATTGTCACGCGCGAGTCTGCACGCAATCTCGTCCCAATTGCGCTGGATTTTTGGGTGATCAGACGGATCACCACCAGGACACTGAACTCGTCATAACTCTAAGGCCTCCTCCGCGAAGGGAATGCAAAAACCGTCACCATGAAAACTCAAAATAAGAGTGACAAGGTCTAGCACTCCATGCGACGAAGACAGGAAGGCCGGGAGCTCAGTGTCCTGCAACCGACGAATGCCTAGCCCACCGTGCCTGATAGGCAAAGCCGCCTGGCGCCACTGGGTTGGAGTCATGCCTACATTAAGAATCGACTCCAACACGTCCTTCAACACGGCATCATACTCAGCACTTTCCTCTCTACAAAGCCATACAGGAGCAGTACGCAGCGAGTATGTAAGCCTAGGAATAGACAAGCAACTCCTTAGGATGGTTAAAGCCACGTGAGCAGGGAGCCGTCTTAAGTGCTCCTTAGATGCCAAAAGAGCCCTTGACCTCACAGACAGTGCACCCGGTATGCCCTCAGGAAAGATAGGTGCTCCCAAAAGAGAAAATAATGTACTAAAATTGGCCTTATCCTGAATGCGTAAGCCTGGGACCACAGAATGAACTTCCGATAAGACCTCTTGTGATATCTGACCAGAACAGGGAAAAAGTTCGCATTTTTGAGAGTTTACCTGAAGAACCAAACCCGACAAGCCCTCGACAAGTGCCTTCAAGTCCCGAACCACGATATCCGGGTCACCTCCGATGGTGCCGTCATCCAAATACCAAACGTTCAGTGATGATTGCATGGTAGATATTACACTCTGAATTGCCAGACTAAATAACAAAGGGCCCAATGGATCGTCCTGCTGTGCCCCCACCTGAGACTCCACCAATGCATCGCCAAAAAACAAATTACTAGGTTTAGAATAACATTGATTGAGAAACGGGTACAACGCAGGGACTTTCTTATTTATCACCGACAACATGGAGTCCCGCTCAAGAGAATTGAATGCGTTGTGAAGGTCCACCTTCACAATGATATCCGCCGCATCAGCTTTGGAGAAGGCAAAAGCCCTAGTGGCATGGATAGCTGCCTCGCGGCCCAAAGGCACACCAAAACCCAATTGACGCGGCTGCAAAAATGATGCCATCTCCCCCTTGACAGCGCGGCATCCCAGTTTTGCTACTAAGCGCCTAATCACACTGCCTATGGCAATAGGCCGAATTCCCCCATCCTTTTTTTAAGGGCACACAAGGAAGCTCCATACACAAATGGGCAAACCTCTCTGTTGACCATACCTTTTAGCATAAAATTAGCTAAGCTGCATATTGAAGCTAAGAGTTTTACTCCATTATCACCCGCCGCTGCCGACGTCAACTCTTTAAGATGATCTGGGCGCAGCCCATCCAACCCCGCTGCAGAGCCATTGTGAAAAGACGCGATAGCTTCAGAAACGTCTGACATTTCCACAGAAAGGAACTCGTCTGAGGAAACGGGCTCTGGAGATAAATTCAAAGGCCAACCCGAAGAAGGGTGTTTTTGACGTAAGGCTTGTAACGTCTCGTCACTGACATCAGCCACACAGCAGTCGGACAATAAAATCCGAACCGCACCGCCTAAGTCGCCATCGTAAACTTTCGATTCCACGGCTCTATAAAAAGAGCGACGACTGAACGCCTCTCTACAAGTCGGCGAATCTGAAGCGACAATGCCCAGGGAGTCTTGAGAGAAGGCATTGCTTATGTTTTCCTTCACTTTAGACGTAAGTGACTGGCTCCGATTGTCGGAAAAAGGAACCCTTAAACCTGTGTATGAAAAAGATAAAAGGGCAAACCAGTCCTCAGTGGAGTTATCCCGAACACAGTTGTCGATTAACTGAGACAATTTCCCCGCAGCCAGATTTCTTGCACCTTTTGGAACATGTTTTAGAACACGAACGTTTTCCCTCAAAATTGGTAAGCGACTAAGAGTGGAATATACTCCAACATCGTCAGGAGTTGCCTGAGACTGATGCGCAAGCAGACCTCTATGCACCCGACTTATATGCACATTCAAGCCTCAGGGAACGACGAATTGCCTTGAGGAACCGGGACATTGAGGACAACAAGACAAAGATGCCATCAAGCACTTAAAACTAGAGCAATCTGGATACAAAATGTAGCCAAAAAGCAATGCATTATATATAAATAAAACAAATCGTGTCAAATAAATAAAAATTCACATCAAATGGTTGATATTAACAAAATCATAAAAAATTCCGTAAAAACAAAAAACAGTTATTATTTAAAAAGGCAGAATGCCAAAATTAAATTGTAAAAATGCATAAGCTATTTTTTATTAAAAAGCACAGAGCCTGGTCAAAATGCGTAAAAGCACAACTGCATTTAAGCAACAATTACACACAAAAATAAAACATAAATAAACCAAGTCTGAAGCCAACCAGCAACCTTCCACCGCAGCACAGGGCTCAATAAAGTACACAAGCCGCGCCAACCGTCTCCCATAAGCGACGGTTCACAGTAAAAGCTTAGCCGCAAAAGCTTCAATCTCTTGGACATTCAACCGTGGTACTGCGTCGAAAGAAACGCTTCTGCCAAAACAACTCGATGACAGGCCAGTGACAGCGCGCCTCTGCCTATGATTGGTCGTATTATGAATTGTCAACGAGTTTTGACGTTTTGTATCGCCTTCTCTTTTCAACCCCAAACCGTTACGATTTGTTATTGCGGGTAAACACTGTTTATTTACAAGAATAACTCACGAACTATAACAATCCGTTGGAGTAAACTGGGTGTTACTGGTAGCTCACGTAGCAAGGTATCACTCAATACACCTTGAACACAACTCAAGCAGCGTTTACTAATTAAAATAAAATAAAATGTGGTAGTGACTTTAAAACAGTGTTCGCCGCACAAACACCACGTTCCGTTCCGTCAAAATGATGATGACGATGTAAAATGTTATTTTGGGCCTCTATAATGGAAGTCTGATTCTTTAACAGTTTCAAGAGGTGTTGATCGTTAGATTGTAGTTTCTCAATGTCCTGCGAGTACTGGTCTGCAAACTTGTCGTCCAGCACGCCGAAGAGGAAGTTGGCTAAGTTTCCAATGCCGTTGATTAGTCCTCTTTTTCTTCTCGTCTGTTTGCCTTGCATCAGAAGATTGTTAAAATGCAGAATTTCCTTTATCTCATGATCGAATTGTGAGGCTATGATAGAGCACAATTCGTCGTTATTACATTTTTAAGGTGATCTATATATTTCTCAACTTGACATACTTTGCCAGTCGTGCCCACACTGCAAGTCGTCCATGTAAAAGGAGTTTTGTAGCGCCGCCGCTGCTAGGCTATAGCGGGCGTTTTCGGCGTTATCAATGGCGATTTGCTTGAGGGTGCGCATGGCTAGAAATGGAGCTGCATTAGTTCCGTATGTTACGGTGGTAAGATGGTATTCTTGGAGCGGTTCCCAGGGCGAATCTCGCCAGATGATCGTTTGCAAGGGCTGATCCTTTTCTCTCACAAGAATTTGATGTAAAAACTTTCCTATGTCGGCAGTTATAACGTACCAACCACTGTGACAGAAAATGCACGGCCTGAAAATGAAGAACCTGGCCTGTCAACGGAAAACCCTCAGCCTCGCCGTTCGGCTCGAGAGCGTAGGCCTCCGTCCTACCTTCAAGATAATGTTTCGTCCTAAAAGCATTGGGTGAAGGATGTGGACTTCTTGCTTTATCTTGCCGAGAAGTCTTCTTTATTTTCTACGTTGTCAAGACCTTGACACTTGTCATAATAATGTCTTTTAATATGTTTTATAGTTTAATAAAACCAAGTTTCCGTTTGGTGTGTCTTTCTCATGTATCAGTATGCCTGCAACATACCTGCTTTTAAAAGGTACATGCTGCGTGAATTAAGGAGAGCCAGCCTTCGATGCCAGGTTTCCTGTGAAAGTTTACTTTCTGGTGTGCCGGTTCCAGAGCTCGATGACGTAATCGCTTCTGTCGAACACGCCGCCACATAGGTGGTGACGTCAGCCAGCATTCACCTGTAAAACCAATAAAGAACCCACACCCGCACGCGACTGTACGGCCTTCTCCGACACAGCATTACATGTCAACTAAACCACGCACAAGCACATTTACTGTGTGTTGATACACACTGTTAATGTGTTGGGGATTTTCAGTGGAGATTAGTGGAATAACCCGTCGCTACGACTTTGTTACCTACCATCTTTGATTTTACAGCCGTTCGAATCGAATACCACCGTAAAACCCTTTTTCATATTATTTTTAATGCACTAACCCGTGCTATGGACACATTTTAAAAACCTATTTAGAGGCTAAAAATTCCACCCATGCCGGGACTCGAACCCGCGACTTCTGCCTAATCGTGCCAGCGATCTCCCAACTGAGCTAATGGGCGACTACCCGGCATCCGTGAAATTTCGTACCTTTTTACAATACTCTCCGTATTAATTTATGTAAAGACAGCAACATCTGGCTGAAGTAATTTGCATCACTTGCAGCCCCAAGTACCTACTTTACAGTTAGGTTTTTTACATCATAATTATATTGAATTATTTTATCTGTTGATAATTTTATTTATTCAACCTGTTATGTAGGCATAGGCAGACTGTTATGACGGGAACCAGATAATCAGTAACATTGACATTTAGATGCTATACAATCTAAAACGTAGTGGTTATATTCTCTTTGACGTATAGAGTAGCCTAGCACACCGAATGATTTCAGTTTACTAATCCTCATCACTTATTATTATTATTAATACGTTTATTGCACATAAGTAAAAAAAAATACAATGGCAATGTGGCAGACTTAATGCTATAAGCATTTTCTACCAGTCAACCACAGATGGTGCAAGAGATCTTATCACATTATTGTTACGGGCTAGGGTTCTAGATCTGGAGGTAAAACGCCAATGACAACGTCTTAGGATTTATTCGCTCAGGGTCTGGTCTGCAGGTCTTCACGACACGAAGTCCACACGTAGATTCCAATTACAGGTTCAATCGAAGTCCAATAGTATCGTTGAGGTCGTATGTTATCGCTCGTATCGCAGGTATGTTCATTCGAAGTTCACTCTTCGCTTTTCCAAACGGAGCGCGCCGCGGCGGCCGCTATTTATATCCGCCGGCAAGGGTTCTCGAACATTCGCGTGCGTACCTACACTCGGTACACGCGGCAACGTCGCTCGAACAGTTTTATGTCAAAGAGTTTTGAACCCTATGCTAGTGGGCATACGAGTCATTATTGCTTGCAGCGTTTATTGTTTACTAAAACGCAGCATGCGGCGACTATTCGATAGGCTTCTAGAAGGCTCTATTCTAGATGGTTCGGGATAGGACCGCGACACTGCTCCCCTCTTAGAGATGCTCGTCCCAAGCAACTTCATTACTGCCATGATAAGAAGCTAAGCGGTCGATGTGAACCACTTTTGTGCACCTCTTGGCTGCCGTTGAATTCGGTACGTCACGTCATTTAACCGACTTACCACTATGTACGGTCCCTCCCATCTTGTTTGCAATTTCGGAGATTTTCCTTTTCGTCGAGTTACATTGTGAAGCCAGACTAGTGCTCCTTCTTCGAGGCCGCTTGTATATGCTCGGCGGTCGTACCTAGTTTTTATCTTTTCACTCGATTCCAATCCGGTTTCCCGTACTATGGCATGAATCTCTCGCATTTTCTCACGTAACTCAAAAATGTAGTCGTGTTGAGAACGTGAGTCGTCAGGAGGGCCTCCAGTCAGCAGATCTACTGGTATTCTTAGTTCTCGGCCAAAATTTAAACGCGCCGGAGTTACCTTCGTGCTTTCATGTTCTGCCGTTCTGTAGGCCAGAAGAAATGGCGGTATATATTTGTCCCAGTCTCTCTGCTGCCTGTCAACGACTTTTGCTTAATGTCTCTCAAGTGTTTGGTGAAATCTTTCTACCATGCCGTCAGATTGAGGATGATATGGAGTGGTCCTAGTCTTATGCATTCCCAATATTTTACAGAGTTCTTGAAATGCTTGAGACCAAAGTTCCTGTCTTGGTCGGAGTGTATTTCCAAGGGCACACCAAACCGGCAAACTACTTCCTCAAACAACTCGGAGGCAACAGTCGTGGCTTCTTGATTGGGTATGGCGAATACCTCTGGCCATTTAGTAAAGTAATCCATAACTACCATGAAATACTTATTTCCTGATTCCGTTACTGGGAACGGTCCAGCCACATCAACTGCAATGCGTTCCCATGGCGCACCAACGTTATAAAGTTGCAGATTTCCTCGTCTTCTAGTTGATGGGCCTTTCACCGCGGCGCAAGTAGCACACTTGCGGCACCAATCTTGCACATCTTCTCGACAATGGAGCCAGTAAAACCTTTTCCTCGTCTTCTAGTTGATGGGCCTTTCACCGCGGCGCAAGTAGCACACTTGCGGCACCAATCTTGCACATCTTCTCGACAATGGAGCCAGTAAAACCTTTCTCGAATCTTTGTTAAAGTCCTTTTTACACCCAAATGTCCACCTGACACGCCGTCATGTACTTCACGAAGGACATCTTGTACCTTATCTCTTGGGACAACTATCTGAAGATGGAACTCTCTGCCGTTAGGTTTTTGAACTAAAACTTTCGTAAGCACAACACATTGTAGACTTTTGGTCCGGATTTACTTACGGGTGTTGTTATATCGGAAAAGTCCGACCAGGTTTCGCTCCGATTCGCAGAGCTTAATCATGGTGAGCAGAGACGGAGCTCGCGTCGTCGGTTGCTCATCTCACACTACGGGCAAGCGCGCGGCGCGCCCGCGCCGAGATAGGTGGGGCGGGTGCCGACACTGGCTGCGGGGGATTTCCGCTGGCTTGCGCCGCAGCGCCTATTGCGCCCCAGCAAGAATCAGACAGTTACTGCGCTCGCCGAAGGATAGCGACCCACTGAATGTCCCCGGAGTGTTTATGATACCGTGTGACTGTGGCAAATGCTACATAGGTGAGACACAGCGAAATATCTCGGTCAGAATTTCGGAGCACATACGCTGTATGAAAAACCGAAAAATCGATGGCTCGGCGGTAGCAGAACACGCGTTAACCCAGGACACAAGTCACTTTATCCGCTTCGATAAGGCACAAGTATTGTCCAAAGACAAGTTTTATGTGCCACGAAAAATGCGCGAGGCTATTGTAATAAGTCGCCACCCGAATTTCAATAGAGACAGTGGATGGGCTCTTCCGCCGGCCTGGAAACCGGTTCTACGAAAGTGCAGTGATAGTGAATATCGAAATCGACACTGCAAGAACGAAGATATCGTGAGCTGTGTCTGTGCCATCATGCCTAGTGGCATTGACGACGGGAAAGCAGTAGGCGCTGCGGCACAAGCCAGCGGGAATCCCTCGCAGCCAGTGTCGGCACCCGCCCCACCTATCTCGGCGCGGGCGCGCCGCGCGCTTGCCCGTAGTGTGAGACGAGCAACCGACGACGCGAGCTCCGTCTCTGCTCACCATGATTAAGCTCTGCGAATCGGAGCGAAACCTGGTCGGACTTTTCCGATATAACAACACCCGTAAGTAAATCCGGACTAAAAGTCTACAATGCCGTTAGGTTTCTCCCATTTACGGTAAAGTATTCCGTTCTGAAGAATAAAACTGTCCCATTGAGCCCATTATGCCTTGGTGACAACACTCGTAGGAGCGACTTCGCACCATCTTGGCTTATCCTCGTCCCGTTTCTTCCATGCGACAATGAGCCGTACATCTTCATCATCTTCCTGTGCTTCTTTCATCGCCTCATCTTCCCAAGATCTTGATGGACTCATTCTTGTCAACCTCAATGGCAGTTCCTTTGTCTCTTGATTGGCACGGTGCTTGCACTCTTTAGGACTCGGCCTTCTTGACAGATTGATCCTATTGCATACTTGTGATATTCTGGTTACTTGTGCTTTTTGCGCTCCAGCCAGTACTCGCCTCGGAATCCTAGCTTCGTTTCCCTGATACACAGTGAAGGCCGGAGCGTCATGCTTCTTTACGAACCTTTCAAAACGCTGCTCCATTTTGTTGAGACGCGCACCCAATCTTTCATCTGTTTTGGTTGGTTGCCTCTCCTTAGGACACGTAATGTGCAGATGCCCTCTTTCTCCACACTTGTAACACATGGGCCCGGAGTTCCTCTTGGGCGGTGTCTTGATCTCTTTGACCTCCTCCGTAACTTCTCAAAGTTTATACCCTTGCCGGATATCATGACGCACGGCTTCAACTTCCAGGGCGTGTGCCAGAGCTTCTTTTAATGAAGAAATGTGGCGAAGCTTTACTGCAGCCCTAATTTCAAGATCCCTAATTCCGTCGACGAAGGCTTGCAATATATACATATCCACCATTTTACTATCAGCAGAAGGGTACGCCTTTCAAACCAGCTTCTCAATTTCCAACGCCCATTGTTGAAGTCCTTCACCCAGGCGCTGGGTCCGGTCGCGTAGCTTGGCACGAAAAACGTGTTCCAGGTGCCGTTTCCCATATCTAGCCTCAAGTGCCTCCAGCAGATCCTTGAACTTGCTGCCTGAGGTGGGCAGTGCCTCCAGGACAGATAAAACCGAACCTCTGAGCGCGACGGTGAGGGCTGTCAGGCTCTGTTCGTCCGTCCACCCGTTTGAAGCAGCGACAGTCTGGAACTGCTGTCGGTAGGCGACCCAAGACGTAGTACCATCGTACGGACGCACCTTCACTTTAGGCCCCTGGCTTATGCTGACAACTCCGCTCGACGTAACTTCAGCAGCTTTTATACGCCGAACTTCCTGCTCTAGACCAGTGAGGCCGTTTTTCAGACTTTGTCGGTCCTCCTCTAATTTGGTAACCCGTTCGGTCACTACCTCTATATGCTCATGTAGCTTAGCGACCGTATCACTGAACTTTCTAACGGCAGAAAGGATCACTTGTTGGTCTGCCTTCTGTTCTTCTCTCAGGCCTCTCTGTTCTTCGTGCAGGCACCGCATCTGTTTGCTTTGTTCTTCTCGCAGGCCTCTCTGTTCTTCTTGCAGGCACTGCATCTGCTTGCTCTGTTCTTCTCGCATGCCCTTTAACATTGCCATCAGGCACGACATATCCAAAACCTCCATTGTACGTGACGGAGGTTTAATGTCTTCGGTGGGCGTGGCCAGATGGGCGTGGCTACGAGGCGGAGCCTGTTGGTCGGTTGGTGAAACCTGGTGGTCAATGTCGGTGGGCGGAGCCTGGTGCGCGGGAACGGTGGGCGTGGCTTGGTGGGCGTGGCCAGTGAGCGGAGCCGCTGGGCAGGTATGCTGTGTTTCCTCTACGGGAGTGGCCTGGTGGGCGGGGCCAGGGGGCGTGGCTTGGTCGGTGGGCGTGGTCTGGTGGGCGGGCCAGTGGGCGTATCCCTATGGCCAGTGGGCGTGGCCTCTGCAGCACCTCTGGACCTGGTCCTCACTCCAGAAGTATCCTCTCTCGGAGTCAGTGGCATCTCCAAATCCCACTTCTGACACCAAATGTTACGGGCTAGGGTTCTGGATTTGGATGTAAAACGCCAATGACAACTTCTTAGGATTTATTCACGCAGGGTCTGGTCTGCAGGTCTTCACGACACGAAGTCCACACGTAGATTCCAATCGCAGGTCCAATCGAAGTCCAATAGTGTCGCTGAGGTCGTAGGTTATCGCTCGTATCGCAGGTAAGTTCGCTCGAAGTTCACTCTTCGCTATTCCAAACGGAACTGACAGCGTGCCGCGGCGGCCGCTATTTATATCCGCCGGCAAGGGTTCTCGAACATTCGCGTACGTACCTACACGCGGCAACGTCGCTCGAGCAGTTTTATGTCAAAGAGTTTTGAACCTCATGCAAGTGGACATACGAGTCATTATTGCTTGCAGCGTTTATTGTTTACTAAAACGCAGCATGCGGCGACTATTCGATAGGCTTCTAGATGGTTCGGGATAGGACCGCGACATTATTATTCTGCCATTTTATGTTATGGAATATGGAACACTATTGTAAAATGTGCTATTACTGATTATAAGTTTGTGTCAAGTGTTTTCTTTAATTTCATATAGTAAAACCGTTCCAATAGCACATTACCTTAGCACAATTTTGAAAATCCAAGATTAAATCCTAAGGTAACGAACTGTATCAAAATCTCAATTTTTGACATGTGACTTGACACATTATTGCTTAACAGTGTCCACATTAGGCGTGACTAATTAAAATAAAATGGTGAATGAAATAAAAACAGCAGTTTTATTACGAACTTTATATTGTTATATATTACGAATAGGAAACAGGCTAAAGGATTCAGTTTCTTAGAGTGGTCAGTTTTTGCAACTTGAAACGCTATCATTAACGTTATGTTTATTGATCAATGTAAATGAAGTTTTTGCGCATGCAATATTGCAGTTATTTGCTAGTAGACAGCTGTTGGCCCGGTACTTTCCGCAAGGGTATTCAAAACCAAATAAGTTGATGAACAACATTCGCAGATCAGTCGAAAACTTGTGGACGCCCTGAAAAAAGAGATAGAATAAGTAAAATTCTACCTCACGACGTTTTCCTTCAGATTAGCGGCTAGTATTACTTGAACAACTTCACGACGTGCAAGTTTAGTGCTTACGAAAGGTTTATTTATACAATGTTCCTTATTAAACCATGATTTGTCTTAAAGCACTCCTCAGAGGCATTAGGCAGTTTGAATAATCGGCGGTTACGTATTTTCCTTGTAAGTCTAGCACAAAGTGTTTCATATTTTTATTATATTTAATACTCTGTGAGTATTTTCGGTGTGGATAGAGTGTTTTAAGGAATCGAACCGGAAACATATTTTGGACGACTCGTATGACTCTGGTAATAAGAGAATGTATAATTTTACGCAAAACTGACTTGCGATGACTTCATAAAACTGGATTAAAAAATTCTGATAGTCCGATGTTTAAGGCAATTATTGTTTGATTAAAGCTGTTTAAATTTCACTTACAAATTTCTCTGGTTTATTATTTCAAGTAGTAAGCAGTAAACATTTGGTCCTTCGAGCCGGATATAGTGAAGTGCATAGTTAAGTGAAGTGCTCAGCTAGTGAAAGTGAAAGTGCGCTCCCTTGGATATACAGTGTCTTGCGGATTACAGTCAGTGAGGTTTTGGTATAGTTTGCGGAAAGACTGTAAGTGCGTTCTATGGACTTAGTAAAAAGCAGTTTCATTGAACTTAGAAAATTCGTGCAAAATTTAGTATGGAAAAATTCAATTCAATTCAATTTATTTCAACGTAAAGAATTTACATTCTGTTTGCTGAATGTCAAAGTACAATGTAACATGAAAGTGAAAGCCACCGCCTTCGGGCCGTAATGTAGTGGAGAAAAAGGCAACGGGAAAAAAAACTCCACTCTGACCCATCTTTTCTCAAGTTCCCTTAAATCTAATACATTAGATACCACCTATACGCATAATATTCCATGATTGCCATTAATAACTTTAAATGCTAAAGCATTATAAATTATTTTTTTTTACATAGGCCGTGAAAACATGACAAGTACTGCGGCCAGACACACGAACAGCACTCGTTCACGAGCACAAAGCAGAGGTCAGCCATCATCAGTCTCAACCCTTTTGGAGGGAGGCCACCACGCCACCATTCGAATGACCTTTAGCAAACCTGCAGATTAAGTTTTTGTCAGTTATAGAATGTATGATATATTTACTAATATCACGTTGTCTGTACAAACTTAAAATATAACATAACTAACACTGAGGATTGCAGTGATTCGGTTGCTACATATAAAGTTTTTATTTAATAACTATGATTTACTCGTTGTGGAATTGGTATCTGTTCAATTTACAAAGGAGCGTTTTATGGTCTACACAATCAAAAGCTTTAGAAAGGTCACAGAAAACTCCGATAGCATCCTGCGCCTCCTCCCACGCATCAAAGATGTGATTCATTAATGCCACTCCTGCGTCGGTCGTTGAACGACCCTTAGTGAAACCGAATTGTTTTTTATGGAAGAGTTTATTTAAAGTGTGTCAACAATTGGTGTAGAATTAGTTTCTCAAACACTTTACTTAATACCGGCAGTATTGCTACGGGCCTAAAATTGTTTGGATCCTCATTATCACCTGCCTTAAATAGAGGAACTATTTTACTAAATTTTAAGAGATCTGGGAAAGTCCCATGATTAACACATTTATTAAAAATTGTAGCAAGGTGTGGTGCAATAATATGTATTACCGTGGATATCAGTTTGACCGACAGACCCCACAAGTCTTCAGTTTTCTTTATATTTATTTGGTTAAATGTTTTAATAATAGTTTGTGAGCTAACGTGGGAGAATTGAAAGTCTGTTACGCATGGATTTATATTTTCTAACATTAGTGATTCTGCTGACTGAGACGAAGAATTTAAACCCGCCGTTATATTTAGTGGGATGTTTGTGAAGAAATTTTCAAATACATTTGCGATTTCGTCACTTGAGTTGTCTATTTTCCCGCCTACCTTTAGCGCAAAACTCTGATCCCTCGGCTTTGCTTTGCCTGTCTCCTTGTTAATCACTTGCCAAGTAGTTTTTATTTTATTTGAAGAGGCCTTTATCTTTTTGCTTATATTAAGGGATTTTGCTATAGAACAGGTTTTCCTAAAGGTTTTAGAGTAATTCTTAACAAATTCTCTAAAGCTTGGATCTGGATTGGGTTGTTTTTCTTCGTACAATTCATACAATATTTTCCTACTTCTATGTATACCAGGAGTGGCCCATTCTGAAAAACCATTATTACTGAACTGAATTTTAAAAACTTGTTCAAATTCGTTTGATATCGTGGTAAACAATTCTTTATACAAAGTGTTGGGATCATTGCTATCAAATTGCAGTAAATCTATTTTGGTACCTAATTTATTTTTGAATAATTCAATTTGTTTGTCTGTCATAGGCCTACAAATTATTGCTGGGCGTTTTTTTTTCAATTATTGTTGGTAAAACAACTAATAAACCATGATCTGACTGTAGGTTGTTTATAACCTTTTTTTTTAAATGCTCACAGTTGCAGAAAACATTATCTATACATGTAGCACTGGTTGGCGTTGTTCTAGTAGGTTCAGTCAGTAAGTTAAACGATCTAAATAAGCTTATAAGTTTAGTTTGAAGTGGGCTCTCAACTAGCTATCTATACTAGCGATCAATATTAAAATCGCCACATACTACTATGGATTTATGACGTTTTAATGCGTCCTCTACAACTAATTCAAAGTCGTTGTAATTTGTTTGAGGTGGCCTATAAAGCACATAACAATATACCTATCTAATTCCACACACGAGATCTCAACCAATCGCTCAACAGAAAGGCTTACAATGTCTTTGCGTTCTTTACTTTTTAAAGTATTTTTTACAAATACCATTGATCCTCCTCTCAAAGCTTTATTTCTAGTATATGTACTAACAGGCAAATAGGCAGTCTTTCAAATTAAATGACATTTCTAACTCTTTAAAGCCAATGTTCCGTGAAGCATAAAATATCTACATTAAAATCTTTCAAGAAAAGTTCTGTCATGTTTTCCTTGCCGGAAAAGCCCTGAATATTTTGTGCTACTATGTTAAGACCTAATTTTGGCTTTTCCTTTGTCTGTGCCGGCAGTTTAAAGCCGGTGAATCACTTGTTTGTGAGCCCGCTAATATTTCAATACTACTACTAGTAACACGGTTGTCATTTTCGCGCGATTGTGTTATAATTCCTATAACTGAGTCAAAGATGTTATAAGCTAATAGACTAGCTAACTTTTGTCGACTATTTTTGGTGAGGTACACAGTATCTCTTGTCATAAATAATTCTTAACAAACCTGTTAATGTCAAAAAATAATATGTCACTATGACGACATGTCAGATGGTGAATATGCATATTCAGACTATGGATGTCGCCGTTATCACTTTCAGAAAGGGACTGCGAGTAAGGGAATGCGCAGAAAAATAATTTCCCCGTGTCTGGTTGGACACCCTTAGCCTGACTATATAAGTCAAATAAAAAAAACTTGTAATTTTTATGCAGTGTTTCTATTAGTGAAAAGACTTGTGAAAAATTGTGCGAGATTTTCTATGGGAAAAAGACTTTGAAATTTTCAAGATTTTTCTCGGACTTTGAAAATTCTTGAAAAATTTTGCACGATGGAGATACAACACCATACAAATGTACAAGAAGAATTGGGGCAAAAAATAAAAAGAGCTTTTTCTAACTTCAAGAAGTCAAAGACTTGTCCTTAGCACGGGTTAGTGCATTAAAAATAAAAATAGTATAATCATGTGGGTACAGTGATATCGTTCCGATGTTAAACCTAACTGCAAAGTAGGTAGTCGGGGCTGTAAGTGATGCGATTTGCTTAAGCCAGATGTCGCTGCCTGTACGTAATACAGAGAATAGTGTAAAGCGGTTCGAAATTTCACTGATGCCGCCGGTGAGTCGCCCATTGGCTCAATTGGTAGAGCGCTGGCACGGATAGCCAGAGGTTGCGGGTTCGAATCCCGGCATGGGTGAAATTTTTAGCCTCTAAATAGTTTCTTAAATTTGTCCTTAGCACGGGTTAGTGCATTAAAATTTAAAATAGTATAAAGTCAAAGACTAGACAAACTGTAGCATACAAACATACGAGATTGGAGTCCTTAGAAGGAAATTAGAAATTTCACTGATGCCGGTGAGTCGCCCATTGGCTCAATTAGTAGAACGCTGGCACGGATAGCCAGAGGTTGCGGGTTGGAATCCCGGCGTGGGTGAAATTTTTAGCCTCTAAATAGGTTTTTAAATTTGTCCTTAGCACGGGTTAGTGCATTAAAAATAAAAATAGTATAGTCCTTAGAAGGTTTATGGGAAACCTTCAGAACAACGCACTTAGAGATAACAAAGATTGTAAGCCTTGAGATTAAAAGATCAAGTAGTTATTTCACTGAAGACAAATACAATTCAAAGGACCTATACTTGGAATTTAAGACACTGATGAAGGAGCGCATAGAAGAGTTATTACCAGCAAAACATAGTGAAGGACACAGCTCAAACAAAGATGAAAAACCACCAGTACCACAATCATTGACTAGGTTACCACCTATCGACATTCCGAGCTTTGCAGGAAACTACAAAGATTGGCCTAGTTTCAGTGATCTCTTCAACTCATTGTTACATGAAAACGCAACGTTAAGTAACATTCAGAAGTATCATTATTTGAAGGGTAGTCTAACTGGTGAAGCTGCTGCACTATTGAAACAGTTCCCACTCACGGATGCCAACTATGGAAAGGCTATTTCAGTGCTGGAAAACAGATACAACAATAAAAGACTTATTGTTCACTCACACATCATAGATAGTAAATCAGAAGAAATTGAACACAGAAACAGCAAAAGGCATCCGCGAAATGCTAGACACAACCAGCGAGAGCTTGAGCATCCGTTGGGATGTCATTGTTACGTACTTGATTGTGGTGAAGTTAGATCAAGAGACTCATCGATAATGGGAGCAGAAATTAGCGGCGTCTCGTGAAGTACCGACTATTGTATTGTATTATATTTCTTTATTTTGGATAAATATCTATAGATTGTTAGTAAATATGACACTCAGTATAAAACTAAATATGTTAGTGAGAGCCATACATAAATTATAAAATAAAATATTTAATTAAATTTATAAATTTTGGAGTTTAAATTTTAATTTTTAATTTCAACTTATACTTTGGTTTGCACAAAACGGAGTCCCAGTGTTTAATTATTGGGCTATCCATCCTCTCTGCTATAGCTTTCAGGATAGTGTTGGAGCCGGCTCGGATCCTATATAATGACGATGCGCATCTGTTGCGAAGGATCGCGTGCATCCCAGGATTTGCGAGTATAATATATCCACAGGCTACAGGTGTAGAAACTTGTACAGTATGCTTGGAAGAGAGCCAGTTTAACACTGTTTGTACACCGTGCAAACCTGCGGACCAGCATATTACTTCTCATTGATAATTCCCTGCGCTCCCGTTCAATGTCCATGTCATCTTTCAGGTCGTCAGGGATATAGTGACCCAGATACTTGAAATATTTAACTTTATTAGGCAACTTGCCATTTAGCTTCAGGGGGGCGGCATTTCAATGTCACGACATCTACCGCGTGACTTAAACAGCATATATTTACTTTTGTATACATTATATACAAGTCCATGACTAGAGGCGTACGTTTCACAGATACTTAGTAGCTTCCTAAGAGCTCTGACAGTCGGGCCCAGCAGCACCATGTCATCTGCGTAACTTAAATTATTCATACATACGTTATCAACATGACAACCGACTCTGGCGCTGCTGAGCTCGACGATCAGAGCGTTCACATACAAATTAAATAATTTTGGCGAGGTCAACCCCCCCTGTCTCACTCCGCATTCCGGTTTATAAGGCCTTGAGTTCGAGTCGCCCCACTTCACACAATTTTGCTAACAACTGTACCAATATTTCAAAATATTAACAACTTCTAATGACACGTTCACCTCTTCCAGTTTTCTCCAAAGTACGTCATATGACACAAGATCAAAAGCTTTGGACAGATCTAAAAAGCATGCCAGAACCGGGGTTTGCCTATCAATGTAGTATCCTACAGTGTGTTTGAGACTGAGAATAGCACTTTCCGTCGAAAGCCCAGGTCTGAAACCAAACTGAGCGTGATGAAACTGGAGGTATTTATCCAGTTCATGGTTCAATAGACTGTCCAAAACCTTTGACATTACAGTGGCCAAAGAAATAGGTCTATAGTTTGTTTTATCTGAAATGTCGCCCGTTTTATTTTTTACTATTGGAACTACCGTTGCTTTCATGAGCTCGCTGGGTAGATATGAGTGAACTATACATAAAAATTGTAAAAAAGTGCTAAACTACCTAACATTGGGTATGTCGTGAGGCAGTAACCACGTTTCCTGTAGCGCCACTACATCTGCTGATTTAGACAGTATTTAAACACATTCTGTCGACCTTTTGATTGACTTGCAGTTATACGTAATCATATTTATTTTTGTACTATACATATGGATTTTAGAGTTTTGTTTGTCTTTTTCGAAATTCTATAAAACGACGAAACGTAATTCCCTCCGGCCACATATGGTCGTCCATAAGTAGGTCTATTTTAGACCTAGGCACAAAAATTTTATACGCGTCATATTCCTTTTCCTGTTTCATTGTATTTTTTCCCATAGAGATAGATAGGTTAGTCTTAGATTTGATGTAATCAGTAATGTCAGTCGGGCATGTGTTCTTGTCAACTTTGTTTATAAACAAAGGAAGTCTTACATCCGCTGCTCGAAATTTGCATTCTGGTGCTGTTGTGGCTACACCTTTCTTCCCTATAAATCTGTTTTTCAGCCTGTTTCGTTGGACTAGTGTCCATTCATTAGTTCGTCCAGGCTGCTTCCAGCCACCTAGCTCACGCACCAATTCTGCAAAAGATCGACCACAAGTAGCATCTGCCTCGGAGCTCTTACTAACTGGACAGTAAGGTCCATTTTCTTTGGCTAATGACTCGCTCGGATGCACCGCATTGATAACGGCACAATCTGTTTGTTTGGATTGTTTACGCGGACTCACTGGCTAACCCGGGCCCCGTTCAATTTTAGCACTTTTGTCGTGCACAATAAGAGCTGCCGTGCCAGGCATGCATGATGTTTTCGGTTCAACGATGGCCTCACTAACTGCGGGTACACGGCTCAGAACCGCAGTTGCAGAAACGGGGGTCTTCACGCTTCCTGGTGGCGGTGTGAGAGAGATGGGCGCGGCGACATACACAAAAGAGGGAGACGGGCTTCGAATTGTTTGTTCCACTGCGACATTCGCTTCTACGTCCTTATTGATTGTGTCGTCAGATCGATTTTGATTTGAGGTAGGGCTTGCTTCGTAGGTCAATAACCCCATAGGACCACTTGCGCCGTCATCATAGCTTTCTTGCAAGCAGAATGCGCCTCTCTTATAATTGATATTAGGTGCATTTACACATGACGATCTCCTTAGTTCGTCTATTTTAAAATTCAACTGACGAACTTCTTCCTTCGTTGCATATTGATCCTCGCTTAGGAACTTGTTCTGTATAGACTTTAATTCGCTCTGAATATTTAAGATATCTTTCAGCAAACATGTGACATCAGCGTTATCAAAGGTGACCGGCGGTAGCTTATGTAATTCTTTGGCTACAAAGATGGGAATTTATCCGGTTCAGTCTTTTTCATCAGCGATACGATGTCACTCAGATTTCTCTTTGTTTTCTGCTCACCCTTTTTAGCTATCTTTCTTTTGCCAAGGGAATAATACAGGAGAGATTTTGCGTCTTCAATATCTCTCTCTGAAAAACCACTCAAACAAACAGAGACTAGGTACACTTCTGTCACTATATCAATCTTGTTTTGCACAAATGCTAGAACTTCGCTGATGACGATATTACAGTTGTTACACTTTAGGACAGTTTGACGACGACATTTTTAGTATCGGAGTCGTTTACCGCGCACGACGGCTCAATGTCTAGCGAGCGACCGAATTCGATGCGCGCAACGACCGCACTGACTATTAAGGCGTTGCTGGAGTTTTAAGAGATTCGTTTTCGATCATTGGAAGCTGTTGGCGTTTCACAACCAAGAGAAAACGTGACGCAATCTAGACCACGAACCCAACACGTGAAGACGTTCAACACCCATACAGAGACATCTTGCGCCTTATGCTTCGAAGACCACTTTATTTATCATTGCAAGGAGTTTGTGAAGATGACCCCAGAATAGCGACGAGAGATTGTACAAAATAAACAGCTGTATTTCAACTGTCTCATACCAAAACACAGTGTCAGATTCTGTAGACAGAGCACTACATGCAGAATCTGTGGACGAAAGCACCACTTTCTTCTTCACACATCAACGAATACCACACAATGTAACCATGCGAATAAATATCATGAAGAAGCTGAGGAGGAGCCGTGCCAAGCTCAGGTTGCAGTGCATCATCAGAAGGCAGAATCAAGGGGTTGTCAGGTCCTTTTAGCAACTGCCTTAGTCAACGTGAAGGATCGAGATGGAGGAGAACACACATTGCGCGCGCTACTAGATCAGGGCTCACAAGGATCGTTTATCACAGCCTCTGCCGCGCAAAGACTTGGTTTACGCAGAAATCAAATATGCAGCAGGATCACTGGACTTGACTCTGCGATGGTAATTGAATCAAAAGCCATGGTTGGATTCACAATTCACGCACAGCATTCAGGTAAACCCGTAGTAGAAGTGAATGCATACGTCCTCAAATCACTACAATCTATACTGCCCAGAAAGGAAATCACAGTTCCAGCTACTTCAGGAATCTCACAATTGACGCTGGCAGACCCTAGCTTCGGCAAACCAGGCGGTATAGCAGACTTATTATTGGGTGTTTACGCACAGATTTTGATGGATGGATTGAAGAGATATGTCACAGTTATAGCCCAGAGCTCACAACTCGGTTGGATTCTTTAGGGAACGGTACAAGGACACAATGTACAACACGAAGATGTTGCTGTGATGCACAGCCAACTCGAGATTGATGGATTGTTACAGAGATTCTGGGAATCTGAATAACTGTTTACGGAGCAACGGAAAAAAACAACAAGCGAACTACAGTGTGAGAAATTCTATGAGGAAACACATTCTCGCACTCCCTCCGGGCGTTAAATTGTAGAACGGCAGATCTCAACAGAGAATGGAAAACCACTCGGAGGATCGAGAGATCAAACTGTTAAACGGTTGCTATACATGGAGCGTCGGTTCCAGAAAAACGAGTATTTTCAGCACCGTTACGCGGACTTTATGTCTGAGTATGAGAGGTTGGGCCACATGGAAAAGGTTCTTAGAGATGAATTGCACAACCCCAACTCATGCTACTTGCCACAGCACGGGGTGCTAAGAGAAGAAAGCACTACTACAAAACTACGAGTTGTCTTCGATGGTTCTGCACAGACGACGACAGGAACTTCACTCAATGAACAACTTCTGATTGGACTTTCACTACAACACGACATCCGGGATCTTTTCTTACGTTGGCGCACACACAAGGTCTACTCTGTCTAGTGGCTGACATACAACGGATGTTTAGACAGATCCTCGTCAGAAAAGATGATATCGATTACCAGAGAGTCGTTTGGAGGTCCGACCCAGAAGCCCCGATACAAGATTACCGATTACTTACAGTGAAGTATGGTACATCATGTGCTCCGTATCTTGCAATTAAGACCTTGGGCTTGAGCTTGTGATGAAGGTGAGAAGTTCCCTGAGACGGCTAATGTTGTTCAAAGTGACTGTTACATGGACGATTTTTATGTGGATGTGATACTGATGATGAGGCTATTAAATTGTCGAGAGATCTTATTGAATTGTTAAACAAAGGAGGGTTTAAATTGCACAAATGGAATTCAAATTCTCTTAAGGTATTAAGTAGTCTACCTACGGAAAACAACCAGCCACAGACAGCAATTGATATTGTCATGGAGAAATTCATTAAGGCCTTAGGTGTCAGATGGAACCCGAGTAGTGATGGTTTTGAATTAAACATTAAATTTCCAGCAATCTCAGAGAAGGTGACAAAAAGAAATGTTTTGTCAGATGTTGCGACTATATACGATCCATTGGGCTGGTTGTCTCCTGTGGTAATTAGCGCTAAAATATTTTTACCACATCTTTGACTGCTTGGTCTTTGTTGGGATGTCGCACTTCCGAATTCTCTAAAAACACAATGGTTGACATATCGAGAGGAACTTAACACAATGTCAACTGTTCACTTGCCTCGTTGGCTTGGCACTTGTAGAACGAATATACGAATAGAGATTCATGGATTCAGTGATGCTTCCATTGCTGCATACGCTGGTGTTGTCTTTGTACGCATTATTAAGGAGAACGCGAGTGTACACGTTCAAATGGTAACAGCCAAGACCAAGGTAGCACCAGTAAAACAAATTTCTTTGCCACGTTTGAAATTGTGTGGCGCTGTATTGACAGCAAAATTATTGCATAAGGTCAAGACTTGTTTGGAGGTTCCTGGTGATCAATTTTTTGGGTGGACAGACCCCACAATAGTTCTTCCCTGGCTTCAGAAACATCCAAACTCTTGGAAAACCTTTGTAGGGAATAGGGTAACTGAGATTTTGAATGTTACACGTCCTAGTCAGTGGCACCATGTTGCCTCAAAGGACAACCTTGCAGATTGTGCCTCGAGAGGCCTGCCACCGGTCCAGTTAACCGAACACAAGCTGTGGTGAATTGGTTAAATTCACCACATGCTATTACATGTGTTACAGAATTGCGTGAAACAGATTTAGAGCAAAAGATTAATGTAAATAATGTAGTTGTAGATACCTAGAAGAAGCTATCTTACAGAGATTTCCTAACCTAATGAGACTGAAACGAGGTATTGCATATTGCTTTAGATTTGTTAATAACTTTAAATGAAAGGTTCAGAACGATGCCTATTCAAAAAATACTGAGATGCCAACTTATTTAACAACGAAGGAGTTAAACTCAGCAATGAACACTTGTATTAGGATTTCACACAGTCAGCATTTTTCCGATGAAATCAATGATTTGACAACTGGAAAAATAGTAGATAAGAAAAGTCCAGTGTACTGTAACGGACCAAGCTCCGTACAAGTGCTCATGATCTTTGATATAATTCTAAATTGTGATATGTGCGAGGTTTACCTACAAGAAATAGTTTTCGCTTATGTATATAAACTCTGTAAAACAATTCGTTTGCGCGGTGTGTGCGCGCAGCTTTGTTGTTCGCGTCATTCTGGCGCCAATGAAAGATCACACCACCCAACCATGCGTAAGGTACTGCTGAGTAAAAACCAACAACGATGACATTCGTTTAGGAAGCCGAACTATTGTTTTACGTGTCAGTCACTGGTCGATAGAAAGGGGCAAGAGCGAGACCATAATTTTCTATTCCGGCAAATTTTGACAATTAGGGCGCTAAACACACGAATTTAGAGTTCAAAATTCATTGGTTGAGTTATGGAAAATATGGGGGTAGGAGTTTATAAAAAGGCTGTAGGCACGGGTCTCTGGGACATTTTTGCACTAAAAATTGAATAGTAATCACGTCTAATACGCTCGTAGGCAAATTCGGCATTTTGTTCGAATTTATTAGATTTAGGGAGTTTTGTTTGCGTTTAAATACGAAAATAGGAAAGTGGCTTTGGATTTGTGACCTAACATCACCTGTGGGCATTGCGTCCCAGTCTATCAGCTCTGGTGTGAAGTCTCAGGTTTAGAGTTGCCTTCAGAGCTAGGGAGTTTCGTTTGTGTTTAAATTCGTAAATAGGAAAGTGGCTTTGGATTTGTGACCTAACATCACCTGTGGGCATTGCGTCCCAGTCTATCAGCTCTGGTGTGAAGTCTCAGGTTTGGAGTTGCCTTCGATGCTAAAAAAAATAGTTTCAAAAGTAAAAATGATAAAGTATTTCCTTATAATTTAGCTAGAAAGTTTCCGCGTAAAATAGGGCCTTAGTGATTAGGTTAGCTTCCGCGAAATAAATTGTGAACTAATCCTTTTTCTCCACAGTACTACGTTTATGGGGAAATAAATGTGTGCAAGAGAATACTCTCGGTGCCAAAGGTATGTTAGTGATAATCCGTGTGGCTAGCCTTTGTCAAATTACTATGGCTCGGCGTGGGCATATGAGGTTATCAATAGCATGCTTGCGTCATAACTTTCAGAGGTTTTGCATCATATTTAATTCCGCTTATTACTTTCGCTTAATTTCACTAGCTAGTGATAATTGAGTTTTAGTATACAAACGTGTGAATTTAGAGCGAATTCACTTGGGTGGCTTAAGAAGTTTAAATTAACGGACTAAGAAACCCAACATCTAGCTCTGCTTACTATGTTACGGCTGAATCTGAGTCTGCTTTGGTTGAAAGGTTTAAAAAATCCCTTCACCGGAGGCGCTCCCAATTTAAGTTACTTTGTGAAATAATTTTCCTGTGTAATTTCATAATTAATTATCTAATTGAGATAATTTAATAATAATTATCTTATTTGAAAATTGGGATTTAATGCTTCTTGTGAATGTGGTGTTAGATCTCCTTCCACTAGCATTTGTGGTATAGCAATTTCCCCCCTGCTATTTCCCTGTGTGACAGACGATTCCAGCCCTCTGGCATTTTGCACCCATAAAATATATATGTATTATATTCCGAATATTCTTACCTTGTAAGTGGTACCGAACCCATAAACCACTTACGCATACACATCCTAGGCTACACACTCTGGCCGGCCAGAAAGTCTGAAAGCTAACTGTGTCAAGTCACGAAGTGATTTGAAACAGTCTGGTTTTCCGGAGATAGGGAGGATAGCGATAGGTAATAGCTGTGACTAGGGAAACACCATAGGCACTCACACATACGCAATTAAATGTAAATGGGGTTTGCTTTGTTGAAACAATTTGATGGGTGGTTGAATTCATTGACTTACTGGTTTGGGAATATTAGGAAGGCTTTCCCTTTTCTTTCAGGGTATCCAGTTGTATGATGAGTAAGTATTTCCCCGACTCCCTACCTATGCGATCATTATGTGTCCATTAGGATCTTTTAAAATTGAGAAATAAGTGAATTGGTGTCTCAACAATGTTTTCTAGTGAAGCGTTTAAATTTTGTTGATAAAAGCGTTACGTTTTGTCTCATTTCACTTAGGGTTACGACCTTCGAAATTATCTCTAATCTCTGATTACTCCTAGGAACGTAAATGTAAAATATTTGCAGTAAAAACGTAAACTAAATCATAAAAGTAATTAAGTGTCTGATTATCTCTTTTGGAAGGCAGGCGGGATGATATCCCGTTTAAGTATTGTAAATTCATGTTTAAATTACTGTCATTGTAATAAAACTCAAGGTCTTTGTTCACCCCTTACGGGACCAACATTATTCAAGATCTACTAAACTTATTGGTTGCAATATCTGTCAGTACTCTACGTCTCTGGTTAAATATTAGTCAATATTATTATTGTAAAAGTAAGAGTGTAACCTAACAATGTCATTTCAATCAAACTAAGGAATAGGCTTAAAACGTTACGGTAAATAATCATAATATAAGTATTTAACTCTTGTTGTTCGGCTCATTAAACTGTTGCGAAGAAGTAGAAACGTTCGTGTAGTTAGGTACCTACGTACCTTTCTCCTGACCGAAGTCATGTTATATTATTAGATATTATACTATTGAATAGGAACCCATGGGCTGAACTTAGTCAATATAAGGGTGTCCAAAATATAGGGTGATAAAATACGGAACTATTTTGTATGTTAAATCATAATATGCAATAGAATAGGAGCGTACGGAAAATAGGGTCTAAATAGGATGCCCATCATATAGGGCGATCAAATTACGAATTTTTATTCTCAATGGAAAGACGTTATGGGACGTAAGCGAGTAGTTAGAAGCCACTATAGGCTTTTTAATAGTAAAGCTTATATTTGTAGTAGGTGTATTGGCTTAATTCTTGGCATTATCTCATGGTTGCATGGGTTCGGCTGAGATGTTTCAGTTTGGTAAGCTTCGATGAAGTTGTTCCAAAGTACTTTGTGCATTTTTCTACCTCTCTCACGCTCTTCTGCCAATGCATTGTACTACTGAACATCCCTTTGCCGTTTCTTACGTTAATTGTGTGTAATGACTTGGGTCTTAAGACTTTTACACCTAATTATGCTGATTGTGCGTTTATTATATTTATTTCCTTCTGACGACTTGTGCTTTGGTATCATTTCATAGTTGCGTTAGTTTGGCCGAACTGTTTCAGTGTTGGTAGGCTTCAATGAAGTCTTTCCCAACGTACTTTGTGCATTTGGTTACCTGCCTCTCTTTCAACATCTTCTGCCAATGCATTGTACTGCTGAACGTCTCTTTGCCAATTCCAGCGTTAATTGTGTGTGATGCTTAAGGCATAGACCTAGTTAGGTTATTATATTAATTTTGGGAATACGTACAGATTTTATCGTTAGTATTTTCTTTAGTTGATTGATTTTTCCTTTAGTGGCATTTCATGGTTGCGTGAGTTTGGCCAGATTGTTTCAGTGTTTGTAAGCTTCGGTGAAGTCTTTTCCAACTTAGTTTGTGCATTTGGTTACCTACCTACCTCTCTCACTTTCGTCTGCCAATGCATTATACCGCTGAACGTCGCTTTGCCAATTCTTGTAATTATGTATGTCTACTTGGGGACTAGACTCGGGATAAGGAATCACTGTACTTATTCTTATTTCTAGTAAATTTAGTAATAGTTTATTATTTATAAGTATATATTAACAGTAAAACGTAGTGGTGGCCATACCCCATCCAGGGTGGATATAATTAGCACTATCGACTAGTAGATAACCGAGTATAATTGTACTCGCTTCATATTAATGAATTCTTATCTACCTAGTTGGCTAATAATGTCTGTCTTAACCGGCCTTCTGGTAGGGGACGTTATACTGTAACACTCACGTGTTTGCAGTATTACATTTGGTTTAGTTAGTAATAGTTTATTATTTGTAAGTATATATTAACAGTAAAACGTAGTGGTGGCCATACCCCATCCAGGGTGGATATAATTAGCACTATCGACTAGTAGATAACCGAGTATTGTACTCACTTCATATTAATGAATTCCTATCTACCTAGTTGGCTAATAATGTCTGTCTTAACCGGCCTTCTGGTAGGGGACGTTATACTGTAACACTCACGTGTTTGCAGTATGACATTTGGTTTAGTTAGTAATAGTTTATTATTTGTAAGTATATATTAACAGTAAAACGTAGTGGTGGCCATACCCCATCCAGGGTGGATATAATTAGCACTATCGACTAGTAGATAACCGAGTATAATTGTACTCGCTTCATATTAATGAATTCTTATCTACCTAGTTGGCTAATAATGTATGTCTTAACCGGCCTTCTGGTAGGGGACGTTATACTGTAACACTCACGTGTTTGCAGTATGACATTTGGTTTAGTTAGTAATAGTTTATTATTTGTTAGTATATATTAACAGTAAAACGTAGTGGTGGCTATACCCCATCCAGGGTGGATATAATTAGCACTATCGACTAGTAGATAACCGAGTATAATTGTACTCGCTTCATATTAATTAATTCTTATCTACCTAGTTGGCTAATAATGTATGTCTTAACCGGCCTTCTGGTAGGGGACGTTATACTGTAACACACATGTTTGCAGTATGACATTTGGTTTACTTAGTACTTTTATATATTTTATTTATTTAGAAATATTTTATTTAAGTCACATATTTCATCCGAAATTACATTCTTTTATCTTAACTTCAGCTTAATCTTTTATCTATTACATTTACTCTAAATCATAGCATGCTTTCGCTTATTTAATTTCCCTTTTTTTTTGCTGTTTTCATTTAATTTCACACAAATATATCTTTTAATGCTGGCCTTGGTTTCTGTTCATTCATTTAAATTCTGCTTTTGTATTTAAACGGATCTCTTACACACCCACGTTACTCAATCTCATATCCTAAAAGAGCTCAGGTTACTAATACGTTCACAACGAAGGGTTTTCATTAGACTAGACGATCACAGTTGGCCATTAGTGTGTTTTGCATCATAGCCTCTTTTAGCAGGTTAATTTATTATTGCACGTATTTTCTTCTTAAGTGGGTAAAAGTCCTTTTTTACTCGGGGTGGGGTGTTACAGTACTTTCTTCATCCATACTTAGATGATGACAAAATTATTAGAGTTGGTGGACGTCTTAAAAATGCTCCACTTCCACTAAATACGAAACATCCTATTGTAATTTCTGGAATGTCTAGTCTAGCATCATTGATTGTTGACCAAACTCACAAAAATACTTTACATGGCGGACCATTACTGACCGATAATGTTATTAGAAGTAATTATTGTATAACAAATGTAAAATCAATGGCAAAATTTCATGTCTGCCGCTGTATAAAATGCTTTTGACAAGCTCCACGGTTTGCTACACAAATAATGGGAAACTTGCCAGCAGCCAGGGTGACGGATTTTAAACAATTTTTGAGCAGTGGTGTCGACTTTGCCGATCCAGTTTTGTTAAAAACTTCAAAACGTTGCAATGCTCCAATCGACCAGGCGTACATCTGTGTTTTTATCTGTACTGCTACGAAGGCGATACATCTAGAATTAGTATCTGAATTGTCCACATCTGCCTTCATAGCTTCTTTTAATAAGCGGTTTACCTCTCGCCGTGGCCACTGCGCTCATTTGTATTCCGATTGTGGTACAAATTTCATCGGGGCTAACTTCGAGCTCAAGAGAATGCTCCAGCGAACTAAATCTTCCTTGCCGGTTGATTTAGCAGAATTGTTGGCTGCTGATGGTACCGAGTGGCACTTTATTCCTCCCGGACCACCCCATATTGGAGGAATATGGGAATCTGGTGTTCACTCTACTAAACACCACATCAAACGTGTCATAGGCGATACTAAACTCAGATTGAGGCTTGTCTCAATTCTCGTCCCATTTCACCGATGAGCGAATCCGCAGATGATTTTACAGCCCTGACCCCTGGTCACTTTCTGATGTTTAGGTCACCAATAGTACCTAATTCCCCATGATGATTTGCTTGATGTTCCGATTAATAGACTCAATAGATGGCAACTCGTTGATCAGATTTTACAGTCATTTTGGAAAAGATGGAAGGCCGAGTACTTAACCACTTTGCAATACCGTTACAAATGGCCGACCCAGCAATCACCCGTTAGAGTAAATGATCTCGTTATCATTAAAGATGATCGTGTGCCTCCTTCCAAATGGCCTCTTGCTAGAGTAACAGAGACGCATACTGGTAATGATGGGAAGGTACGCGTTATAACAGTAAATTGCCAACAAAAATCTGTAAGGCGACCTATTACTAAGTTATGTGTTCTATCATTTATACAGTCCATAGAAAATTGAAGGACTTATATCGTCCTTGGCTGGCGGCATGTTTAGTTCTATGTTTTTAGTTTAAGTTGATCTCACTAGATGGCGCTGTGTGCATCGCGCATCGCGGTATGGTTTTATCTTTTTTGTTCCATTTAAGGCAATTATTGTTTGATTAAAACTGTTCCAAACTTCACCTACAAATTTCTCTGGTTTATTATTTCAAGTAATTAGCAGTAAACATCCGACATGTCGTATGACGTTGTGGATCCGCGTGGCCGCAGCAGATTCTTTTCTGTAGGTTTAAAAATTAGCTCCCATATTAGTAAAAAAAGAAACGTAAAAATGTATTTATTGCGACCAACAATAGAAGAAGAAGAATAAAAGTAGAAATTACAAATGATGACTTCATAGTTGGCGACAAAAGGTGTGTGCTCAGCGTGTGCTGCCAGGGACAACAATGACTATAGACGGCGTTGTTTTTCAGCACTCACCGACTTAAAAAATCACTACAAACTAGTTCTGAATCCTAAATACAAATAAAGAAATGTGACGTAATAAAGTTGCCCAGTATTTCAGAATAACACACTGCATTTTCAGCAGTAATCTAATTATATTAGTTAAGATTTATGATATCTACATACTTATCCAAAGATGGGTTATAAAAGAAGATATGATTTTTGCACTTGTTGGCGCTAGTAAGCACCGCAGAACGACCTTCCTACGATGCAGGAAAGACCCGTGCCTCAGCATTGAGGACATAGAAAGATTGATATCCATAAGCTATACGTAAGGTTTACTACCTTTTTAGCCCTGCAGCTAGGCGAGATGTCAAAAATCTTTAGCAGCATGGTCTTGAAGAAGAAGTGGCTGCACAGATTGTTGATTCTTCTTACGAAGTCTGGAGCTCGTTCTCCACTTCCGTTCTTCTCCAGCCATATCGCCGATTGAAGCTTCAAAGCAAGAATATAATCAAATATCATGATAGATAGAATATCCTTTATTTTTAGACAGACGGACGGACGGACGGACGGACGGACGGACGGACAGACAGACGGCACGCATTTTTTTTTAATAACAGGTTACAAAATTTCATTAAACTTGCGCTTTACGTTCTCTACCAATGTCAAAATGTGTACTTACCTTTTGAAAAGTAACTGGTTTGTTGAAAGTAAATCTCAATGTCACATTGTCGAAGTCATCAGGTTTGTGTTCCAGCGTGACCACACCGCAATCCAGGCGTTTGGGACCCTTGTACAGATATATGTCAGTTACAACTACCGGCATTAAGTGCTGAAAATAAAGGAGTAATGTCTTAGAAAACTGGAAACTGTTAAACTGGGGTAGGAATTAATTAAACAGCACCGCGTCGGCCAATGCTGCATGACGTCAATGTTGCCAAAATTGAAATTATACACAGATAGAATATATATCCTGCATGAATTGATCCTGCGGGATAAAATACACGGTTGCAGAAGACTAGGCCGTAGAAGATCTCTGCCTGCAAAGCTGGGCTGAATAGTTTCAGCCAGGCACCATCAATTTGTTATATTGTTATAGGAAAGTTAAATATTAAAAACTACATTGAAAAGTACCTCATCTCTGCAAATATAATTACTGGGTGTGCGATATAGAGTTATCTACCGAACTTTTGTGTATAAGTGTAAACCTTACAAAATATGTATTCAGGGACTGGACATCCAATGGCACACCGAACTCTCCAAAAACAAATGCAAACAAAAGGTTAAAACAAAACAACAGCGCCGGTGCCATTTTCTTGTCGGAGCGCATATTATTATTTGCGCACAAAAATTATGCTATGTATCTCGTTTGTTTTCCAATGTTTTTCAGTTGACTACATCCAGATTATAGAAGGTTTTAAATTCTAATATAGAGTCGTTAAAGTCGATGGAACCGTATGTAGTTAACTTTAATATATCATAATGCTCCCCATCTGCACTATCATAGATAAATGTACGCCATTCGCTTCCGTGTTTACGTAGCACTTTTCGGCCATTTGATTACAGCTTTATCTAAACCATCTGACATTCATTGTACTATAATGATCCACTCCCGCATTTTTTTGCATGTATCTTTCTATCTCTGCTGCATGCTAAGGGTATCCCACGGCGTAGCCCGCACTTTTCGGTCAGTTTCCTAAGTCCTCGACTGAATAGTCCGCATCGGTATGGTCGTATTCAGGAAGAAGACTAATCAAAACAGTGTTAATCAAGAAGTGTTAGCAACACTTAACTGTGACTATTATTATTATTAATATTAATTGTTGTTATTATTATGTTGTTGTTGTTGTCGTTGTCGTTGTCGTTGTCGTTGTCGTTGTCGTTGTCGTTGTTGTTGTCGTTGTCGTTGTCGTTGTCGTTGTCGTTGTCGTTGTCGTTGTCGTTGTCGTTGTCGTTGTCGTTGTCGTTGTCATTGTCGTTGTCGGTGTCGGTGTCGTTGTCGTTGTCGTTGTCGTTGTCGTTGTCGTTTTCGTTTTCGTTTTCGGTTTCGGTTTCGGTTTCGGTTTCTGTTTCGGTTTCGGTTTCTGTTTCTGTTTCTGTTTCTGTTTCAGTTGTTTTTGTTTTTGGTTTTGTTTTTATTACTACTACTACTACTACTACTACTACTACTACTACTACTACTACTACTACTACTACTATTATGATTGGCAATTTATGGCAGAAAATAATATTTCCGAAATAGTTTTATAATACTTGCGCTAATACTTTTATAGTTTTTCAATAGAATAATATAAGCATGACAATGGTTGGTTTTTGCCTCAATTCGGTTGTTTACAAAGATAGGACAAGATAATTTATTCAAGCAAGAAGTTTACAAGAATATTTACAAAATATTGTTTCCCACAATCTTACATCTTTCATGATCCGTAGAAGCAAAAGCAGTACAATGTCAATCCATGAGTATCACCCGCGCAAATTAAATAGGCATCCCTCGCGAAGAAGATCGAAGCGCGCTAGGCACCGAGTTAATTAGCACGGGTTATACCATTGCTATGCGATTGGTTACTAGACTACCGATAGTGAACAACTATTGAACAACTATGCACTTTAGAGGATTGCCCCTCTGATAATTGTGAGAAAACTCGAGTATCTGAGTGTTCAAATACCTCAGACACTCAATTTTCCTCGTTATCGTTATCAACCCTTGTATGTCCCCACTACTGGGGCACTGGTCTCTTCCTGCACCGCAGGAGGGTTAGGCCATACTCCACTACGGGGGAAAAGTCCGGGTTGGTGGAGGATTGTAAGACAGTGGCGGGCCTTGCTGTCAGAAGTTATCAAGCCGCCAATAAGGCCACTGACATGGCTTAACGACTGCCATTATATGACAGCCGGTACCAACGGTTTAAAGTCCCTTGCAAAGCACGGAAGCGCTCGGAAAAATGCCACTAGCGGCAGTTACGGGACGGTCACCCATCCTGCACCTGACCGCGCCTGCAATTTTCCTCACGACGCCTTACATTTCCAATCCGCGGTGGGCACGCGTGGTAATCAAGTCCTTTCTCTCTTTCTCTTTCTCTGTCTGAGAGGGGCTGTACCCTGTCTATGTGCTACATAAAAAAAACATAAGTTCAATAAATTATTACATTTATTAATACATATTTTAAACATTCCAATAAAGTTCATTGCTTACATATATGGAACATGACGGCTTGTCTAGTTTAATACAGGATAAAACACTCGCTCTGTATATCATTATTGTGTTCACACTACTCCTTCTCTAAAGTGAACACGGAATGACTGCACATTATGTTACAGGTTTTGCTTAGCAGTGTAGAATGTGAGATATAAGTCCCGTAAAAGAATTTCATTCCAAACAATTCCTCATACAAGGTTTTTACATTTAAAGTTGAGTTGTAGACGCCCTGAAACCAAAAAAATGGTTGATTTTATGTTGCTCGAGAGATAAACGCGCAAAACTGTAGGTTCATTGTTACAAGGGTTTTCATCAGGGATACATTTCTTTCGCATCATTTTTTCTTCCTAATTCCATAGTTTTTTCATAGTGTTAATTTTGCATAAACGTTCTTTGGCGTAATAAGTCTTAATAATAATGGTCTGACTATATTCATTTTGACTATTGTTCTAACGCATATAGTATTTTGTCTTTTTGTTATTTTACCTAATATTAATTTTCCATAACCACACATGGCATAAGTTATATGAATATAAAGCTCATTTTACATAAATATCTTTTTGCTTTTAGTACTTTATAATTTATTATTTTTTTATTAAAGGGCTTATTTTTATTTTAAATTACGAGCTGTCGATACTTAGCTTAGCTAAGTAGTAGCTTAGCTAAGTATCGTCACCATACATTAGTGTTGGGATCCATATAGCCAATCTATCTAGCTCTTCTCGAGATATTTCGGATACTCACAAGAGAATTCCAGAAACCGTGTACACAGTGATGAAAACGGGTCCTCGATCGCATAACAACTTTTGTTTTAATAACGTTTTCACCCATAAAATCTATACGCATAACTGTTTTCGCATAATTTTCACAAGCATAAGAATCAAGAATGGAGGATTAACTTTGCAGCAATGTGTTCTTTAAGAGCGTTTTATAGTTTGTGTGTCTTTACTTTGACAAACTATGGATAAAAATCGATGTATGTAGGTATATCTTATATGTTTTTATCCATATAAAAATCGAAATTCGTCAAAAAAATTACAACAAATGTGTGTGTTTCTGAAATTCAGAACTGAGACCTTTTAAATACAGTTTAAGTAGTTACTATGAGTTCTGTTAGAAAGTCAAAAAAATATTACATTTTTAACACTTGGAAATCTTCAAAATTTTAATTTTATTAACTGATCATTAACACATAAAACCGCTGTCAGCCACGATCTCTCTTGATCGATCCCTTTACCAAGAAGTTGTTGAGCTCGCTAATAAATAATTGACATTGCCAATCCGAGGTGGGCACGCGTAGTAATTAAGCCCATACTCCCTCTCTAAGAGAAAGCCTGTATCATGAAGTGGGAAAATTAAATGCTTTATAAAATCATTTATTTTATACTGGGATACATAGAGCCCACTGCTGCAGCCATCTGCTGTTCCTTAGGGCTACCAAGGGCTACATAGCGTATCCAGTCTAAGTAATATGTTGTAGATGACGTTTGTATACTATGTATGTGTTTGTTACCTTTTTAGAAACGCAGTTGGAATCAGTGTTTGCATATTTATTAAGAATAGGGCCTAAAAAGAAATGACTGCACGGATAGTCGAATGATTTCACAACGTCCGCAGTACCAGATGTCATGCTTCGGTTCAACCAGAGTGACGATTTAAACTGCAACATAAACAAGGAAGAAGGTCAAATAAATGGAAAAACATAGATCGACATCAAAATCACCCAAATGAATCAAGAAAAAACAACGCACAAATTAATTAATTCGTTTGTTAAAAGCAACATACTATATCTTGTCATAGTCTCAAACTTGGATACGTTGGTATGGCTATAGTATTCAGATAAGAATAACGCAAACATGTACAAACGTTAAACACCTAAACTAAATCCATTATTACAAATCCAAGATCGGCGTAGAAACTGTGTTGCTGAACAACCGTGTTACCACATGATCGACAAGACATCATGGAATCAACACAGGCATTCAAAGCACATTGTGTTCAGAGGGCTTAGTGCGAGTTTTTTAACTACTCGATCGCGTTAACGTAAACTCATATTTCTATGGCATCGAGGAAGCGCCACCTAGCGACAAGTATGGAAATTAAAATTGCTGAGTGCAAGTTGTTATGGTCTACGTTGAGAAGTGAACACGTTTACCAGCCAAAACACGAATAAACGCGGGTGCGAGTTCTACTGTGACAGCGTTTTGCCAGTTCGAACGGTTAACTTACTCATACTCACTACTCAATGCTCGATTAATGCGGTAGTAAAGTTATTCGATTGGATGTGTCGAACTCGCACTAGGCACTCTGAGTGCTTAGTGCGAGTTTGACAGATGGTGGTGGCGCTTCCTCGATGCCATAGAAATATGAGTTTACGTTAACGCGATCGAGTAGTTAAAAAACTCGCACTAAGCACTCTGAGTCCCGATTTTCAAAAGTGTAACTTTTTATTGCGTATAAACGGTTACGTTTCTCCTGCTGTTGACTAACTTAATGCCATAAGCAGGCATTAAGTTCGCCGCTTTGTACGTTTTTATGGTGCAATAAAGTATTAATAATAATTATAATAGTAAAACCGATGATTAAAAAATTGTTACTAAATTACCATTTTTATGATGATTTTCAGACGTGCCACCGGTAGTGAACTGCAGCACTTATTATTATATTATTTTATTGGCCTTTTGCATCTACGTAATGAGATTATTTATATAGCGTCCAGTGGCATCCTCACCGACGCTGTAGTGCCTGGGACATGGTTTTATAGATGGAGTAGGCTTGCCCAGCACCTATACCATCCTGACAGCTTAGTCGGCCTAGCTCACAGGAAAGACAAGTCAATACGTACGGAGCCAACCAAGCCTCTGATTTCCTCACGATGTTTTCCTTCACGGTTAGCGTGTGGTATTGCGACTACAAATTCGTAAATGTACGTAACTTTGAAATTAAACAAAGTCATCAGAATTAAACAAAGTGTTTAGAATAGAAGTTTGATTTTGGAACGAAGACTACTTGACAGAGTTGACAGTTGTCGGATGAGTCTGTGCACACTTTGACCCCTTGTTTTTTGATTAGAAAGCGTGTGGAACGTTCGTTGGCCCAAATTGGTGTGACAATTAGATTGCCGGGCTTGTATCTTTGTGTGAAGAGTGAGATACGTTCCGGGACGGATCCCGTGTTAATACTTTTAGTTTTTGGGCGACGGATCGCCCAAAATAGTGGACAAATATATTGTGGTGAAACGCGGTCGTGAAAGTGCACAGCAGGTACGTAGCTTTCTGGGGAAAGAGCTCTCAGAGGTAGACAGGGAAGTCTAGGGATCCCCAAACCTTAGTGCACCCACCCCGGGCGGCGCTGGCTGCCGGGTCGAGAGGCGTCGACGCGGACAGAGTGAGTTGTTTATAGCATTAGTTTTTAGTATTAGTTTTTAATTGGGTCCTTTACCCAACATTTGCTGGTAGCAGAGCGTGGTTAATCCCTTAACCCTGTCGGAAACATACACTTTGTATGTTAACTTTGTTTTCCCATACATTTGTATGTTACTTTTGTATGTAACTTTTTTAGGCTATTTTTGGTAACTTTGTTAAAAACTGTGCTTTGTTTGTAACAGTAAAGTTGCAATTATTGTTTGCAATTGATCTATGGGTTATTATTTGCAATTGTTGTATGTGAATAGCAAATAGTTAGTAGTAGTTATAAGTAAATATTGTTGTTTGCATTGATAAGTAAATATTGTTGTTTGCATTGTTATTTTGTAGTACTACTAGTACTAGTTCTAAACAACTAAAATTGTATGTTGGTTGCCCGGCTAGTGTGAGCATTTGTCTAGGTTTGTTCTCATCACTGTGTTTGATTGGTTTGTTCTCATCACTGTGTTTGATTAAATTTTTGGTGATCCACGCGATGGCGAGGGCTACACTAGCCAATGAACTGCGGTGGTTCGTGGCTTTTCTGGGACTGCTGTCTCGGACCGACAGGGATGATGCCATCCTTGAGCGAGCGCTGCAGTTGGGGCAACGAACGGCCGCGGCTGAGGCAGCCGTGATAGCGCTGGCAGATGGTCATCCAGCGCCCAGCCCTGAAGTATTCTCGGGCTACGAGCGGGATCTGGCCCAAATAATGGAGATAGAGAACTCCGTGGTCCAGGCGGCCTGCGACGTACGGAGACGACGGTCAGGTGGTACTGCACCGAGTAAGCCGCTATCTATGGAAGGGTCCGCGGTCACGGGCAGGCTTCCCACTCTCCAGCTCACTCACTTCAGTGGAGCTGTTGAGGAGTGGGTTGCTTTTAAAAATATGTTTACCTCGCTGGTTGATTCCAGGCAGGATTTGACACCGGGACAGAAGATGGCTTACCTTTTGTCGACTTTGAAGGGCGAGTCAAGGGCCATCGTCCAGCATCTGAAGGTCATGGACGACCACTATGAGACAGCATGGGAGCTGCTCAACAAGCGTTACCAGAACGCTCGTTTGCTGGCGGACGCACATGCTGGTCAGTTGTTGGGCCTACCAAAGGTCACCAACCGGGCACATTTGTGGGGGCAGCTGTTACAACGCGTTACATACCGGTCACTGTTGCATGTAACGCGTTGAGAACACTAAATTTGCCCGTGGATGAGTGGTCCTTTCTATTAGTCCACATAATTTTGACTAAGTTACCGGCCGACATCTGCGTACGCTTTGAACGGGAATCGGCAGAAACGGACGGCGATGGATTACCCAAGTTCACGGACTTAATGAAGTTCTTGGAGTTTGAAGCCAGGGTCGTGGAGACCTCACAGCCGGACTTGGGGCAGTCAGCGGCGCCGACGTGTGGGTGTGGCGCCTCACAGGGGCGCAGGGGCACCTCACAGGGGCGCAGGGCGTCCCAGCCAGCGCAGCCGCGCCACGAGGACGCACTACGGCGCGCATGGCGGCACTGGCGGCGGCCGGGAGAGACACGGCATGTTTGCAATGTGGCTACATGGGGCATGCACTGCTGCAGTGCCATGACTGGCAAGGTTTGCAAGTAACTGATAGACGGCGCATGGTAAAGCACAATAGCCTGTGCTTTGGCTGTCTGGGGGACCATTTTCAACGGGATTGCCCCAGGCCCCAGCCTTGTCGTGCGTGCGGTGGGTCGCACAACTTATTGTTGTGTGCCAATAGGTCGGGGGTGAACTCTCCGACGGCACAACCGTGGCGCCCTACGGGCGGGGGTCCCTCAGGGCGGGGCCCCCCGCCTGACTGGAGGAGGAGTCCTCCATAAGGCGCGCCGCCACACCGGGAGGAGCCGAACCAGGTACCTGCGCGGGGGCCCATGGGGGGCCCCGCGCCTGCCGGTTACCATGCAGCCGGTACGAGTGTGAGTTGGGCCCCTATGGGCGGGGGCCCGACGGTTGATTTGAGGAGAGGTTCTCCTTCCTGCGCACCTGTTCCTGCGCGCGCTAGCGTGGAGCGGAGCGGCTCAGAGGTGCCGCAGCGGTTCTCTCCGCCGTGCCACGAGTACCCACGGTTAGAGTACTACCCGCCGTATTACAGGTACGGTAGGGCTGCAGGGTATACCCTGCCTAGGATGGCGATGTGCACTCGCCAGCCACATTACGAGCAGGGGCCCCCCTATGGGAGGGGGAGTATCGAGAGCCGAGGATGGTTCTGCTGCCCACTGCGGCGGTCCGCGTATGGGGGATGTATTAGGATGGGTCATACTAGGCACCCAGAAGGTTCTGGGGCCCTCTTCATTGGTGGCAGTGTCGACAATTTTTGGATTTTCTGTAATGACGCCAGTCTTTGAGGACTCGACTCCCGACGAGTCGAAGGTCATCGCGTCTGCATCTCTTGCCAAGACGATGCAAAGATTTTGGGAAATTGAGGAGCCTCCCATGGTTTTAAGAGTGGATCCGGACCATGAGGAGTGTGAGGCTTTCTATCAAGCCAATACGTTGCGGCTGACGTCTGGTCGATTTGTAACTAGTTTACCGTTCATTGCTTTTTCTCCAATTCTAGGGCAATCCAGGTCGCTGGCGGAGAAACGACTGCTGGCAATGGAGCGGCGCATGCGGCGCGACCCCGTTCTTCGCGAGAAGTATATCGAGTTTATGCGCGAGTACGAGGCAATGGGCCACATGTCTCCGGCTCGAGTTGATTGGAGCTCAACTGAGCATTATTTCTTGCCTCACCATGCGGTGGTGAAGGCATCATCAGGTAAACTGAGGACCGTGTTTGACGGCTCAGCCCCCACGTTGACAGGGGTGTCATTGAATCAGTGCTTGCATTCCGGTCCCAAGTTGCACAGGGATGTCGTGGACATTATACTGAACTTTAGAAGACATCAGGTGGTGTTTGGAGCGGACATCCGAATGATGTTTCGGCAGACGGTTATCCACCCAGATGTCAGGCGTTTCCAGCTGATTCTCTGGCGTGAACACCCGGAGGACCCAGTGACCGTCTACGAGCTCAACACTAACACATATGGGTTGAAGTCCAGCTCTTATATTGCAGTTCGCTGCTTGTTGGAGCTGGCAGAGCGGGAACACGCGCGCTTTCCCCGCGCGGCCGCTGTGTTGGCGCACGACCTTTATGTCGATGATGTGTGCACCGGGGCCCAAAGTATCGAGGAGGCTCTCATACTGCGAGACGAATTAATTGCCATTCTAGCAGCAGGAGGCTACGAGCTGCGGAAATGGTTGTCTAACGAGCCTGGTCTGTTGGAGGGTATCCCTGAGGATCACCAACAGAACCCTTATTTGTTTCAGAATGTGGATGATCCCAACATGATAGCGGTGTAAGGAATGCGGTGCCAACCCGTTAATGACATTTTCACGTTTCAGGTGGACCTGGAGCCCCAGAGGGTCTGGAGTAAACGGACAGTGCTGTCCACCATAGCTCATATGTTTGATCCAAACGGGTGGATCAGTCCAGTGATCTTCCTGGCCAAGTGTCTGCTGCAGCAGCTCTGGATTATGCGCGTCTAGTAGGACGAGCCGCTCATCGGGCCACCACTGGACACCTTTGTCCTTGTCTTGGCTTGCGCTGATATCCTCGATGGAGGAGGTCAACCGGGTTGCCCTGCCTCGTCGGATTCTGCCGCGGGGCAAATATCAGGCAAGTCTGCATGGATTTTGTGATGCATCCGGGCGGGGGTACGCTGCGGTGGTGTATCTGCGTACGGTTGATTCGGAGGACCGGGTCAACGTCGCTTTACTCTTGGCGAAGAGCAAGGTTGCTCCAATTAGGACTCGTCTGACCATACCCAACCTAGAGTTGAGACCACCGTTGACATCCGGGATGTCAACGGTGGAAAGTTGGAGATCTTCGTGGGAAACCGGGTTTCCCAGATACAGAACATTGGTATCCCCATCATCTGGAGACACGTCCCAGGTGATTGGAACCCCGCGGACTGTGCTTCCCGGGGCTGCACAGCTCCCGAATTGCTGTCTCATTCACTTTGCTGGAGTCCGGCCTGGTTGGAGAAACCAGAGACTTCGTGGCCTGTCCAGCAGGTGGATAGGTCCATTCAAGTTTTACCTGGCGTGCGGGTGCACGCCCTGGCTGTGGAGACGGCCTTGGATCCCGACTGGCTGCCTGGGCGGTATAGCAGTCTGGATAAACTGCTGGCGGTTACCAGCTGGATTAAAAGATTTGTTCGCAACCGTCGAAATTCAAGTGAAAAACTTTTGCCCCAGTTGTGAGTGCAGAGGAACGTCGGAAAGCGCTGCTGCACTGGATTCGAATCGTGCAGGCAGACCGCTTCGAGGCTAAACTTCGGGTTCTGCGCGAGGGTCGCGCCAAGCTCAAGGGAGCGGTCGCCAGGTTAAATCCCTTTATGGATTCGGAGGGACTTTTGCGTGTTGGGGGTCGGCTTCGGAAAGCTGACCTGCCTTACGGAAGTCGCCACCCCTTGCTGTTACCAAAGGATGGACCTTTGGTAAAGCTCTTGGTGTCTGATCGACACATTCGTAATGACCACGCCGGATGTGGCGCATTATTAGCTATCCTACAGCGGGAGTTTTGGATATTGTCTGCTCGAAGAGTCATTCGAAGCGTCCTCTTCCAGTGTGTACCTACCTTGTTACAGAGTGAAGGCTTCACTCATGCAGCCGCAGATGGGAGATCTGCCGCCGGACCGAGTTAATCAGTCTCGGCCATTTGAGGGAGTCGCAACGGACTTTGCGGGGCCGTTTTCAGTAAAAACGACCACTCTTCGCAACGCTCGGGTTGTGAAGGCTTACCTATGCGTGTTTGTATGCTTGGCCACCAAGGTTGTCCATTCGGAAGTAGTTTCAGCATTGTCTACTGAGGCCTTCATCGCCACGTTGGATCGTTTCGTGTCGCGCAGAGGCTTGCCCTCACTTACTCGCTCCGACAATGGCTCAAACTACAAAGGTACCATAAACTATCTAAAGGATGTTAATGTATTTTTAGAAAATAATGGTGATAGTTTAAGTCAAATCCTCGCCCGGAAAGGGGTAACTTGGCGGTTTAGTGCCCCAAATTGCCCCCACTGGGGAGGCATCTTTGAAGCTGCCGTCAAGTCAGCGAAGACTCGTATCCGTCGCGTGATCGGAGAGACTGTCCTGACGTTTGAGGAGCTAGCTACTGTATTTTAAAATAGAGGCGGTCCTCAATTCTCGTCCTCTCTGTCCCCTGTACCCTGATCCAAACGATCTAGAGGTCCTCACTCCTGGCCATTTTTTGATTGGGCAGCCACTTACTGCGCTGCCAGAATACCCATGGAGGGATGAAGGTACGTCACGGTTGTCACGTTTTCAAATGTTGCAACAAATGGGCCAGGACTTTTGGAAGCGTTGGTCGGTTGAATACCTGCATCTGTTGCAGCAAAGGGTGAAGCGGACAGACCGGACCGAGCCTCCTAGGGAAGGGGATTTGGTACTTTTGAAGGAGGCCAATTGGCCATCCCTTTTTTGGCGCCGGGGGCGCATTTTAAAGTTGCTATTTGGAGAGCACGGAACTCCACGCGTCGCGGATGTGTTGGTCGATGGTTCGATTCTGCGACGAGCCATAGCAACTCTCTCTCGGCTCCCGGTTGATTAAGCTAGCGGCCTGAGCTGGTCAGCCCGGAGCGGGGGGATGTTTAGAAAAAAGTTTGATTTTGGAACGCAGACTACTTGACAGAGTTGACAGTTGTCGGATGAGTCTGTGCACACTTTGACCCCTTGTTTTTTTAATTAAAAAGCGTGTGGAGCGTTTGTTGGCCCAAATCAGTGTGGCAATTAGATTGCCGGGCTTGTATCTTCGTGTGAAGTGTGACATACGTTCCGGGACGGATCCTGTGTTAATACTTTTGGTTTTGGGCGATGGATCGCCCAAAATAGTGGACAAATATATTGTGGTGAAACGCGGTCGTGAAAGTGCGCTGCAGGTACGTAGCTTTCTGGGGAAAGAGCTCTTGGGGGTAGACGGGAAAGTCTAGGGATCCCAAACCTCAGTGCAACCACCGGGCGGCGCCGGCTGCCGGGTCGAGACGCGTCGACGCGGACAGAGTAAGTTGTTTATAGCATTAGTTTTTAGTATCAGTTCTTATTATTAGTTTTTAATTGGGTCCTTTACCCAACACAAAGGCAGGACTTATAATTTTGCTATATCTCTCCGTCTGTCTGTCCCTCCGTTTCCGCGGCTAAACGCATAGACGACAAGTACTAGAAACCTAAAATTTGGTATATATGTATTGTGTAAACGGTGCCTAGCACTCCACTGTGTGCAGCCGAAACATCTCCAAAAGAGCTAGATTGGCGATTCATAATGGTGTGCTGGTCCCAACACTGATGTATGGTAGCGAGACTTATGGGTGTGGAAAAGAAGCAAGAAAGTAGAATTAATGCAGTAGAAATGAGGTCCTTGAGAAGTATGTGTAGTGTTACTTTGAATGACAGGATACGCAACAGTCTGATTAGAAAACGTTGTGGACTGAAAGAGGATGTAGTGACTAGAATTGAGAAAGGAATGTTGCGTTGGTTTGGATTAGTGGTTATATACTCTTTGGTTTGGATATGTAGAGAGGATGACGGAAGAAAGATTGACGTAACAAATATACCAGGCCACTCAGAAAGTTTTTCGAAAAAAATTTTTTATTTATAAGACACTGGCCACTTGTAATTGTTTTGAAAACGTCGATTATTTAAAAGTAAAAATACTACTGTTTGTTTTTTAAATTTCTCTCCGCATTTTTTGGGGGCCAATCACAATTTTCTTGTCTCATTAAAAAATGGATCTGCATCGAGAACATTTTCGTGCTATGTCTTTTTAGATGTGGCTTAAAACCTGATGAGTCATTTGATCAACTTCGAATTGCTTTTATGGATGAAGGACCTCCAAAATCAACCATATACCGCTGGTATAGCGAGTTCAAACGCGGTCGTCTTACTTTGGGGGATGAACAAAGGAGTGGTCGTCCTACGACGGCTGTCACCGAAGAAAGTGTGCTGGCAGTAAAAAACTAATTCAAGAAAACAGACGAATTACGTACGAAAAGATCCAGCATACACTGCAAATTGGTTCAGGAAGTGTTCACAAGATTTTGCACGAGCACCTTCGCGTAAGGATAATAGTTCCCCGCTGGGTGCCGCACAACCTCACCGAAGCTCAGAAGCAGGCCCGTGTGGATTGGTGCCGTGCTATGTTACAAAAAATTGATGCCGGCTCGTCACGGCGCGTTTACGACATTGTGACAGATGACGAATCCTGGATTTATCAATATGATCCAGAAACAAAGCGTCAGTCGACAGTTTGGCTGTTTCAAAATGTACCAACGCCTACGAAAGTAAAGCGATCGAGGAGCGCAGGAAAAATTTTGATCGCTAGTTTCTTCACTTTGACGGGGTACCTAATTTCAATTCTACTTCGAGACCAAAGCAGCATCAACGCTGAATAGTGTAGCACAAAATGCCTGCTAGAAGCTATTTTCTGAATTGAGCAACAAGCGACCGAACACCGGGTTCCGCGGGGTCCTTCTTCACCACGACAACGCGCCCGCGCACTCTGCGATCAAAACTAGGGACTTCCTGGACTCCACACCGGTCAGAGTCTTGGGACACCCTCCTTACTTCAGTTGGAAAGAGCGCTGGCACGGATGGCCGGAGGTCGCGGGTTCGAGTCCCGGCATGGGTGGAGTTTTTGGCCTCTAAATAGGTTTTTAAAAATATTTTTTTCATAGAAGTTACTTTTTTAGTTTCTCAAAACTTTCTGAGTGTCCCACGTATATTGCGAATGTGAGTGGAAGGGCTAGTAAGGGACGTCCAAGACGGAAATACATTGACCAAATAGGAGATGTATTAGCAAAGGGGAAGATAAAAAGTACCCGGAACCGGCGTGCGTGCATACAACGACTTATGAACGTTGATGAAGCGAAGGTGATTTGTCAGGATCGTGGCAAGTGGCAGTCCCTGGTCTCTGCCTACCCCTCTGAGATACAGGCGTGAGGTTATGTATGCAGCGTTACAGTTGCCGAAACGTCGCGAATCGCGATTTGACCCCTTTTAATATTATAACTATGTATGAGTATCGCGAGTCATTAAGAAATACTAATGTAAGTTATACGTCGACAGCTAGTACCCTATATCTTGATTAAATATGATACGCTTTTTGCGGAATCAACGTCCGTATCTTTTTTTACGTTAGCTTGGAGATTTGATTTTTTCACAGCTTCAAGTAGACTTGAGCTTTAATTTTACCTTGATATCTCCATGATATCGACTCGCTCGTAGCCCCATCTGCCTGAGTGATCTTAAACGATCGCGAAGGTTAAGCAACACAGGGCGCGTTCAGTGCATGGATGGGTAAACCGTCTATGACGAATGCTAGTGGCATTTTTCCGCTATGACCCTTTATCTATTGTAAAGTGACTCGGTTATTTGTTGACAGTTTTTCCAATTCATAGTGACACTCTAGCATCAAGCTGTTATTTGTGAGATTGCTGTTGAGTGCTTGTAGGACTGAGGCGCTGTCCGAGATTATGCGTATTGCGTAAGCCTGCGCATTTCTTGTGTTCAACAGCGCGACAGCTCTTGTTACACCGAGGCATTCTGCCTGAAAGATTGTATTCAGGTTGCCAAGGGTTGTAGATATTTTTAGATTTAGTTCGTTGGAGAAGGCTCTAGCGCCCGTTCCTGTTTCAGTTTTGGAGCCGTCCGTGTACACTCTGACTTCGTGTATTCCCGAGTAGTCGGCAGGCTCCTCTTGCAGTTGTACCTTATATTTCTTGTCGAAAATATAGATGTGTGTACACTCTGACTTCGTGTATTCCCGAGTAGTCGGCAGGCTCCTCTTGCAGTTGTACCTTATATTTCTTGTCGAAAATATAGATGTGTGGTATCCTGTCGCACACCGCTTCTATCATAGGCTGGTCCGCAACAGCGGCTGATAGGATTTGTGTGTGTGGGGTGTAACTGTTTTGTTTCCATAGACCGGTTGTCCGAAGCCGTAGGGCAGCACTGGCTGCTTCTTGTTGAACGTACAAGTGTAGAGGTCTGAGGTTAAACAGGGCTTCCAGGGCAGTAGTCGGTGTTGTCTTCATGCACCCAGTTACTGCGAGGCATGCCAGTCGTTGTAGCCTCTGTAATTGAAGTACTGCTGTTTTCTGTTTTGATCTGGTCCACCATACAACGGCGCCATAAGTTATAGCGGGTCTTATCACCGACGTGTATAACCACATCATAAGTGACGGGCGTAGACCCCACTGTTTTCCTATGAGGCCTCGGCATTGCCAGAAGGTCATCTGAGCCTTGTTAACGATATTCTGTGGTTCGGGCTGGGTGCACTGGAAGGTCTGGGGATTCCTAGACCTCCGCGTCTATCCCAAGAGCTCTTTGCCCAGAAAGCCACCTACAATGCACCTTCACGGCACCGCGTTTTCGTCGCATGAGATGTTCACTATTTTGGGCGATCCGTCGCCCGACAACAAAACACTGTTAACACTGGGATCCGTCCCTGAACTTATCTTGCACTTCACGCGAAGATATAAGCCCGGCAATCTAATTGCCATACAATTTTGGAAAATCACTCGTTTAACAAGCAACAAAACAAGAAAACTATTTTTAGCTCAACTGACAGCTGTCAAGTAGTTCCGTAATTGAGCCAATGGGCGACTCACGGCATCAGTGAAATTTCGAATAGTGTAAAGAGGTTCGAAATTTCACTGATGCCGTGAGTCGCCCATTGGCTCAATTGGTAGAGCGCTGGCACGGATAGCCAGAGGTTGCGGGTTCGAATCCCGGCATGGGTGAAATTTTTAGCCTCTAAATAGGTTTTTAAATTTGTTCCTTAGCACGGGTTAGTGCATTAAAATTAAAATTGTATAATCATGTGGTACAGTGATATCGTTCCGATGTTAAAACCTAACTGCAAAGTAGGTAGTCGGGGCTGTAAGTAATGCAATTTGCTTAAGTCAGATGTCGCTGCCTGTACGTCATACAGAGAATAGTGTAAAGAGGTTCGAAATTTCACTGATGCCGTGAGTCGCCCATTGGCTCAATTGGTAGAGCGCTGGCACGGATAGCCAGAGGTTGCGGGTTCGAATCCCGGCATGGGTGAAATTTTTAGCCTCTAAATAGGTTTTTAAATTTGTTCCTTAGCACGGGTTAGTGCATTAAAATTAAAATTGTACAAACTTCTATTCTCAACAAAATGTATTGCTAAAGTTTATTGTTTTACATTTATATTTCAAGTTGTTTGAAGATGCGTGTAATATAAGCTTCATAGCCGTAACCGTATACAAAACCGTCTTAATTTTTTAATTTTATAGTGCCTGTTCAGGCATGATTTTTTTAACCTTGTACAACTTTAATTAAACTTACTCTCACATAGGAGACACTTTTTTGATATGATACTGAACAAGTGACGTTGCCGTGGTCATAATCGTAATCCAACTTGAATTCGCCGCAGTTCATTCGTTTTGGGCCTCTACATGACTCCAGTGTGATCAATTTTAGCTTCGTTGCGCCCTGAAGGTGAGAAATAAATTGGGTGAATTTCAACAAAACATTTTTTTTGTGTCATTTCGGTGAGATTTTGTTATTCCAGCCCTATCCTAACATTTATAACAAATGAAACTTTAACCTTTTTTGTAACATGGGTGAGAGTGGACGACAATTATCAACGAAAGTTACGTAAATATTTAAGGATTAAATTTTATGAGTCCACTGAAATGAAAAGTGTCCACTGAAATGAAAAAAATTTACACCGAAATGAAAATTACGCCACTGAAATGATATGCATGTGCATCGAAATGATGTAAGGCTACCGACATTATACAGCTAAGAACAACCGTGTTGCGTAGTTTGGGTTTCGTACCTATGAACAGCTGACGTCACAGCACTCACATAATATTGTACGTCTATTTTATATGAAATGAAATGAAAAGGTTTTATTCAAAGTAGCACAGAAACTGCGGCTTAATGAACGTTACAGTTCAAACTAGGTGTCCATTTCAAAATCTAGATCATTTAGGAGAAAAAATGGAAAAAAAAACTCCAAACTTGGTCTTTTCAAAAGTCCATAATTAACATAGTTTACATAATTATTATAAAACATAGAGCTCATACATTGTACTGGCTTTAATTCCAGACCTCATTGTCATCTAAATAATCCTTTATGTACTTTATAGTACCTAGCCCTTTTGGCACAAAGTGTGCTTAACATATTTTTTGAACCGCGATTCAGGCAAGGTTAATATATCTTCAGGGATTTTATTATAGAAGCATATACAATGCCCCATGAAGGATGTATTAACCTTTGCCAGCCTAAATAGTGGGAACAAAAGTTTATGTTTATTTCTAGTATTTACATTGTGTTGTTGAAGTTTTAAAGTTACTTATATTTTTCCTAACGTACATAATGTTTTCATATATATACTAACTGGCAACTGTCAGGATGTTAGTTTCTTTAAAGAAATCTCTCAACGAATCTCTACTACCCAGCCTATAAATGAATCTGATCGCTCTCTTCTGCAAGACGAAGGTGGTCTCAATGTCTGCTGCCCGTCCCCACAGTAGTATGCCATAGGACATAAGACTATGGAAGTAACTAAAATAAACAAGCCTAGCAGTTGCGACGTCAGTTAGTTCCCTAATTCTTTTGACTGCATATGCTGCTGAACTAAGCCTACTTGCATTTTTTTCTATATGAGGACCCTATTGAAGCTTTGCATCAATTGTGATACCTAGAAATACAGTTTCATTCACAAGGTCTAATTTGTCATTCGCCAATAAAACATTGCTTTCTACCGTTTTGACATTTGGAAGAGTGAACTTCATACATTTCGTCTTTTTTTAATTTAACAATAAGTTATTAGAAGTAAACCAATTAAGTACCCGAGAGAGAGCATTATTTGTACTGTCAAGGTAATTTTCTTGTCTCTTAATTTTAAAAATAAGTGACGTGTCATCTGCAAATAATACTATCTCTGACATATTTTGAACCATGAACGGCAAATCATTTACATATACGAGGAAGAGGAACGGCCCCAAAATCGATCCCTGTGGCACTCCTATGCTGACCTATGACCTTGAAGATTTAGTTCTATTTATATCAGCTCTTTGAACTCTCTCTTCTAAATATGATGTCATAAGTTTTAGGCTATTCCCGTTTATACCATAGTGCTTTAATTTTAAAAGAAGTGTTTTATGGTCAACGCAATCAAATGCTTTCGACAAGTCACAGAATACGCCTATAGCATCCTTGCGCTCTTCCCATGCACTAAATATATGTTTAACTAACATGACGCCGACGTCCGTTGTAGAGCGCCCTTGCGTAAAGCCGAATTGCTGACCATGGAGAAGTTGATAGTCATTGAAATGTGTAAGCAGTTGACCTAAAACTATCTTCTCGAATATTTTACTCAAAACGGGTAGAACTGAGACTGGTCTGAAATTTGTGAGATCTTGCTTATCACCACTTTTAAATAAAGGAACGAGCCTACTATATTTCATTAGATCAGGGAATATACCCTCATCTAAACATTTGTTAAAGATTCTGGCTAAATGGGGTGCTCGGGTATCGATTACTGAGCTAACTACTGTTACTGACATACCCCATAAGTCCTCAGTTTTTTTAAGCTTTAGCTTTTTTAACGATTTAATCATGGTATGGGCTTCAATATAGTCGAACGAAAAATCGTAATGGCATGGGGGGACATTGTCTTTCAAAATACTTTCAGCAAGAGCTGGAGAAGAGTCTGAAGGAGCTGTCGTTATAATTGGAACATTTGTAAAGAACTGTTCACAAGCCGTAGCAATGTCTTCATTTGAGGTTATTAATTTATCATCTATTTTAAGTGAAAGTTCGCGATCTCCTCATTTGGATTTACCGGTTTCCTTATTTATAATAGCCGAAATTGTTCTGGATTTATTAGACGATTGAAGGATTTTGGATTTTATATGCTCACATTTTGCTTTGTGGCAGACGGCCTTATATAATTTTGAATATAGTTTAACATACTGTATAAAACTGCGGTCATATGACATGTGTATGTTTTTTTCTCATATAGCGCATAAAGTGTGTCCCTGCTTTTTCGGATGCCGGCAGTAGCCCATTCACTAAATGCTACTTTATTTCTTTTTGATGATAACTTTTTCAATTTAAAAACTTTTTCAAAACTATCTGAAATCACTTTGAAGACATCTCCATATTGAGCATTTGCATTAAGGGTATTATTTTGTGTAGGTAAGCTACTTTGTAAGTTATTTCTAAATAATTCCATCTTTTTTGCTGTCATGGGCCGATACATTATATCTTGCTCCTTTTTTTTTAAATCTGCTTCAAAATGGACAATTTGACCATTGTAGTCTGACTTTAAGCAATTTACTGTAGAGCAATGCGAAAATTCACAGTCGCAGAATACATTGTCAAGACAGGTGGCTGTTTTTTCGGTAATCCTAGAAGGCTCTAAGAAAATATTAACTAAATTAAAAGACTTGAAAAAAAGTTTTAATTTGTTATTTAAAACGGAGTCTACCAGCAAGTCTATATTAAAATCTCCACAGTTTATAACTTTCTTGCTACTACTTGAAGCTACCTTTAAAACATCCTCTAGTACGTATTCAAATAAACTGTATTCACTGGCGGGGGGCCTATATACGCTTACTACAAATGCTTAGCCAGTTCAACACATGATAGTTCTACAATTTTTTCAACAGAAAGCCTGCTAATATCTTTTCGTTCTTTATACTTCAAAATACTATTTACTATTATTAAAGATCCACCATGCAATGCAGACTTTCTACTAAAGCAACTGGCTATTTCATAATTATTTACAGAAAAAATCATTTGGGACTCTAGTGGCCAGTGCTCAGTGACACAGAGTACATCTACTCTATGTTGTTCTAAAAATAACTCTAATTCTAGTAATTTACCAGAAAAACCGCCCTGTAAATTTTGATTAGCTAAGATAAGTTTTTTAAGGGGGGCTTTTCTCTTGTCTGCGCTGATAGTTTAAATCAGCAGTCAAGCTTAACCTACTTATACTAGGTTTTTCTAAAGCCTCAGAATACAGAGGTTTGAGTGTAGAACTTCTACAGTTAGCAACTTTAGTTGGTCCCTGTTTTATTGTCTTAACAATAGTGGGATCATTAATGTTGAATGCCAATAATTTGGCAATCTGTCGTTTCGAAGAAAGAGGCACAGTCATGCATTGTGTCCTTAGTCAATATAAAGTTTCGAATAAAATTATTCGTATCAAAATATAATACTTTGTCGCGATGGCCAAAGCACTTTTTTAGACGTGAGATGAATACGGTGCAAACTGACTGTTTCATGGCCGTCTCCACGACCGATGCTCTGTAACAACTTCGGAGAGACTTCTTAAGTAGAAGGGCATAGAGAGATCTACGCCCTCAGACTGTGTTATCATCCCCTTATCCACATGAATAACCGCACACTTCTCGACCCCTAATGGGTCGACCCCTCTATCCTAATAGATCCAATAAAATCACAAATTATTATTATATCGGTACATCTTAAAATTCACGGGTCCATAGGGATCTTGCTCCTTTGAGGCAAGCGTGTGGCTGAAGCCAACAGTACACAGGCCCTTTACATAGGCTACTTATGTATGCGGAATCTGGGATTCCAATAATTTTAAACGCAATTTCTGACCTCCATGGTCAAATTCGTTCTTTTTTTAAATACTGGCCGCTAATATTTTTCTCTTATATACGTTAGTGTTTTGTTTTTGTTGGGTTTAAAATGTCATATCGCTGTAAAAATGGATCTCACTCGTGAAAATATTCGTGCTATGATTTATTACGATTTTCGACGTGGTTTAACGCAACAACAGTGCGTAGATCAATTAACTTCTACTTTTGGTGGTGAAGCTCCATCAAAAACGACTGTGTCACTGGTTTAAAGAGTTTAATCGCGGGCGCAGTAAGCTCACGGACGAAGTTAAAGAAGGTCGCCCGAAATCGGTGGTTGTGCCACAAAATATTGAAGCTATGCGAAAACTAATAATGCAAGACCGCCATGTTACGTATCGCGAGATAGAGGCTATTCTGAATGCTCGTCATATTCTGGCTATATGACGAGCATTCATAGGATATTACATGAACATTTGTCTGTAAAAAAAATTTGTTCGCGTTGGATCCCGCACAACTTAACTCAGGATCAAAAAGATGCTCGCGTCGAATGGTGCAAGAAAACCTTAAAAAAATTCAACGGAGGCGACTCAACATCTGTTTATAATATCTACACAGATGACGAATCCTGGATCTACGTGTACGATTCCGAAACTAAACAACAATCAACAGTTTGGGTGTTTCAAAATGAGCCGAACCCTACGAAAGTGTCTCGTGCAAAAAGCACTGTTAAGCAAATGGTGGCCTGCTTTTTTGGTATTAATGGCCATGTGGCTACAATACCACTGGAGAATCGCAGAACGGTTAATTCGGAGTGGTACACGGCCATTTGTTTGCCGGAAGTATTTGAAGAAATACGATAAAACAACCAGCGACGCAGAATCATACTTCACCATGACAATGCCAGCTGTCATACATCTCAGGAAACAACTACATTTTTGGATGGTCAAAAAATAGAATTGATGGGTCATCCACCGTACAGCCCTGATTTGGCTCCCAATGATTTCTATTTATTCCCAAATGTAAAGAATAAATTACGTGGTCAACGATTTTCAACCCGTGAAGATGCCGTAGATGCGTTTAAATAGCACGTTTTGGAGATACCTCAATCAGAGTGGAAAAAGGGTTTTACAAATTGGTTTCATCGAATGAAAAATTGGATCGATCATAGTGGAGAATACTTTGAAAAACAATAAAGCATATTTAGCCATATACATTTGTTTATTTTTTCTATTCCGCATACATAAGTAGCAGCCCTCGTATATACTCTACATATGATGGGTGCTTCTGCCGGATCTTATCTCTGAATGAATATCATGAATCTATCTAAGGATAATCCCGACAGGTACAAGAACTATTGCAAAATATTATGAGGAAAAAAAAATCCAGGCTATGGGATGTCATGTTAAATGGATGGGTTTACCAAGACATGGTTTGAGACAAATGACTTCTGCTACGGAAAATGTCTCAAAGGGTTCATCACTGGCAGACGAACCCCTTGACTTGCCGCTTACTAAATGGGGGCCACCTAAAAAGCCGCCGCTTATGGGCCTAGCTCTCGACAGCAAGGCAGCAACATGGTTATGAGCAACTCAGTCTTACAGAGAGGAATTGTTTGTTGTATATCAATTAATATTTAAAGGTAGTTTTGATTCCACTCTCTCTGCGCAAAGAGCTGCTTAGCCGCATCCATGAAGGTCACCTAGGTATTGACAGATGTAAAAGAAGGTCTAAAGAAGTCATATCATTTGCGATATCATTTGTGATGCCATCTGGCCTGGCATAACAAATGATATCGAATTATATTTGAAACGTTGTTGAAACGGACATGCCAGGAGAATTCAACCACACCGAATCGTGAGCCGTTAATGCCAGTAGATCTCCCGTCATTACCGTGGCACAAAATAAGTACCGATATTTTTGAATATGTCAATAAAAAGTTCATAATAGTAGTTGCCTACTATTCAGGTTATGTAGAGGTAGGCCCATGCAACAATATTACAGCTGAAACAGTTATTGGCAATATTAAAGAAATATGTGCCCGCCACGGAATACCGGAAATATTAATATCAGATAATGGTCCACCTTACAATAGCCGTGAATTTGAAAAAGTTTGCTGTGGTATGGGGGTTTGAGCATGTAACTACGTCTCCTTTACTACCCCCAAGCTAATGGCAAGGTTGAAAGAGCGATGCAAACGGTTAAGAAATAGCTTAAGAAATCAATTCAAAGTAGGAGTGATTTTCAGTTGAGCTTATTAAATTACAGAAATACGCCACGTGACGGTTTGGATTCTCCTGCTCAATCACTAATGAGCCGTAGACTTAACTGTAAATTACCAGTTCATCCAGCTTTGTTAAAACCCAAAGTTAGTGCTGAAAATCAGCACAGCAAAATGGTTGAGAAACAGTTAAAGACTAAAATGTATTATAGCGCGAAGGGGCGGGATTTAAGTTTATTAAATACTGGTGACGACGTTGTGATGATTCAAGGCAAAAATAGAAGTAGGGCTAAGGTGATAGCGAAAGCTGACAATCCGCGTTCCTATATTGTGAAAAACAGATTATGTGTGTACCGACGCAACAGGCGTCACCTGTTTCGATGCGAACCACCAGCTAAAGAAGGTACATCTGAAATCAATCATCACAACGACGATGCCACTTGGTGTGATGCCGAGGAAACAATTCAGGATGTTGATTCTGATTGGTCAGGCGATGGGAGTGAAGAATCTAATCTCATTAATTATTCTGGTTATCACCGCCTCTAACTCGGTCCAGAGCACATCAATTAAATTCTAAATAATTATTATTTAAGTTTGGTGTAATTAGATTAGAAATTATTTTTAAAGGGAGAGTAGGTATTGGTTTATTGTTAACTTATAAGGGGAAGATATGATGGTGTAGCTAATGTCGGTAGACGATAATAAATAAATAAACAGTTGTCATTCGATGTTCTCATGTTTCATTACGAAACACATAGTAACGTCCTACATCATTCAAATCTGAGGTGATATAAATTTGCTATTTTTTTCTCTAGAAATATTCGAATCTTTCCCAATTGATAGATAAGGCCCCTGAGTCTAATACTCACATAGTTTTTCAAATCGGTCCGAGTGCGCCATCCGAGTAAACTAATGCATCTGATTGGACGGTATTTCGTGACAACACCAAAATCACAGAACATAAAAAAAGAGTAGAAGTAGCGACATGACACATTAGTACGAAAACCAGTGTAACCAAACTGATACTTATAAACCAAACGCACACTACGAATGCCGAGCTGCCATTGGTAAATAAATTCAATGCCGAAAAGGTGTACAACATAAAAGTTTCAATTACAATATGCACCTTTTTATAATGTTAACAATGATCAAAGTCAAACGACAATGATGAAATTAAGGTTGACATTTTGTAGTAACGCTACTCTACACTAGATGGAACTACCGCCGTGTCGGACCGAAAAGAACTTTTACCTACTAAGACATAAAGGTCAAAATTGAGAAACAAGTACATTCTCAGTACGGGATGGGACAATGCGAGTTCTAGATTGTCGATAGGGAGATCCTATCGACAAATTATACCCGTACAAACAGTTTAACACATTAATGGCCGAATACGAATACTGGTACTTAGAAGAATTTTTAGCTATTTCTTTTTTGCCTGCGGGTTGACTGGTAGAAAATGCATCTTTTTCACATTATCTTTTTGTGCAATAAAGATTCAACACTAATAGGGTAAATAGATGCACAAAGAAAACAATGTGGTAGATTTCATATTTTAAAATGTTCTCTTATTTAAAACTACCTTTAACCCGCTGCTTCGCGGGCGTTAGAAAATATAACACGGGAAATATCATGTATTGTACGACTCAATTCAGATCTTTGTCTATCTGTACGCCATGTTTCATACATTATACTAATTTTATTGATGATGGTACTAATATATTTCAATTATACGCAAGAGTCTAACCTGGAAGTGAAGCACATTTTTTTCTGGTATTGCTGCATAAGTGCCACCTTCCGCCTTTTTTAGTTATTATGAAGTGTTCATGAAAATGCTCTGAATAAATTGTGCTCATCGTCGTTTTGAACCAATTTTGCCTTCCTATCGCTGCCATCCATTTTACTTTCGTATTCGGTTTCTTAGGAAACCTAAACGAAAACTCACTTCCAAATTGTTTTGATTCCTTGAGGGTTGTTGTATCATTGCCACGGTTTTCTGTTGTATTTGATTAAAATTACTTTCATAGTTTCTTAGATATTTCAGTCACTGATAAACTGGTGAAGAAAAACTATATCGCGATCTAGCTGTGCTCCAATGACAGTTTTCACATGCACAACGACCAGCCGGCGACAAGAGCTCATACATTACTACTTTACCCGGCCCGGCGACCGGAAGCATTTGAAAAGGCACTTAGGAAGTAGGTATAAAATAACAACAATTATTTTATGCCACACCTGGCAATAAAGTGGTGTAAGTAATTATATTCTCGCACTCCCTTGCTGTTTGTTATCAATATATTTTAGATTTAATTATTTATGTGCATGCACCACGTACCGACTATATTCTTCATGCAATCCACTACATCCAAAGGTTGTCTGGAAGAGATCGCTCTTAGCGATAAGACCGCCAATTGTATAACATTACTTAGATTTATGAATCATGGTTGTAATATTTTTCTGGTTGTGCAATAAAGTGTTCTCTTTTATCTATCTAACTAAAGTGGCTTTTTCCGCACGCTGCGCGTACGGAACAAGTCGCTTTCTGGCCAAGTGTAGACATAAAAAGATGTAGACAACACGGGAGGTAATAAAGAAAGCTCTCGATCGCATATTTACGTCCCTCGCTTGCAGCTCGGGCCGCAAACTTCTGCGATCTCGGCCTTTCTTTGTATTACCACCCTAGTTGTGTAATGTACTATTACCTACTTAGACGAATTGGAATTTACAATACCTAAGTACCGTTAAGTATGTATGACTACTACGGTCATAGACAATTAATTATCGATAGATTTTTATCATGTGTGCCCCCATCCGTAATTGAGTAGAATTCAAATTTTGACAGAAACTTCTAGAGAATGTACACTTTCTTCGATGAAAATTTAACTTTATTAACCAGTAAATAAAGGTGGTTTCACTTTCTCATTTTCGGATTGGTTTCCGTGTTCATGTCATTACAAATTTAATTAAAAATACAATGAAATACGTCTTACAGATGAAATGTTACGGCATGATCGGTATATTTTGGTCCCCAACTTTTATTTTAGCTCTCTAACACAGCATAACAAGGCATTTTAATCAAGTTTTCACCATTTTTTCTTTACTAGAAGCGCACGGCAACTGAAGTCACTAAAACTGTCACTAACTACGCATAGGCAATACATTGCTAATGTGTGGCACGCGGGCACCGCCCACTTACGACTTCTACTCTTTTTTTATGTTCTGTGACCAAAATAGCCAATCAGAAGCATTAGTTTACTCGGATGGCGCACTTGGTTCGAGCGTACTAAGACCGTGAAAACCTGGTCTGTCACTGCTGCTAAAACTAAGTAATAACACCAAATCAAAACGATGACGTGTAGTCGCTTCTGTAAAACCACACAAAGAAACCTGTTTCTATGATTTTCACCGCCACTAATTTTATGCAAGAAATAATTTATCCTTTCCTTTGTTAGTCCTAAGTGTAACTTTTGTGTTTTCACTAAACTATTATATTTTTATGGAACACCTCCGAAACGGCTTCGCCAATTTTTATGATTTGTTTTGTGTATACTTGGTTGGTCTGACAATAGGTGGTCTGCCATTTATTGTGGCAAATAAACGTTTGCCGGATGAGTTAGTTTTCTATAATGAGTTGAGCAGCTGCGCGTCATCGTGTCCTCTGCGGGCTATGACTGATAGTAGGTTGCAGAAAAATACGAACTCTCTGATATATTTTAAAAACCTATTTAGGGCCTAAAAATTCCACCCTTGCTGGGACTCGAACCGACAAAAGACCTATCCTGACAGCTACATTCTTACACATTAATGTGGGTTAATAGTACGGCGTTCAGTGTGACTTTTTTACTATGGTGTTTTAATTTTTTTGTATATTTTAAGTTTTTCATGTATTATTATATTGTAGTACTTACAAATATAGTTTTATCACTTGTGCCACCCTTTCAACTTTAGTAATATTTTCTGAAAAATAAAGTTTATGATAAAACTAATTTTATGTTGGAGCGAGTGTAAAGGCTCTTTAAAATAATACTCAGAAGCGGTGTTTTCACAAACACGGAAAACAATTTTATTTATAAGTTTTAAATTTAAACATTATAGATAGATAGACAGAGAACACTTTATTGCACAGCCACAAAAAATAATACAACCATGATTTCTTAAATCTAAGTAATGTTATACAATTAACGGTCTCATTGCTAGGAACGATCTCTTCCAGACAACCTTTGGATTAAACCTGAGGCGCAGGTTTTTTTTTAAAAAAAACTGGGTCCTATGCCAGATAAAATCTAAACGGTTGTTAAATACCTGTGAGTGGTTTAAAAAACACCTCACTGCCTAGATCTAATATTTTAATATAACCAGTATAATTTTCACAGTTAAAACGAATCGTCGTTCGATTTAAAATCTATTAAGCCATTTAGTCTACAGAGCGTAACAAAGAAATATACTTTGTTTATTAACATACATACAAACAAACATTTGAAAAATATAACTCTCCTTCTGACGCTGTCAGCTAAAAACATTTATATGGTACGGAAAAATATCGCCGCTTTTCCCCCGGAGGGTAAAAAATGGTAATTTCGGTTTCAGCCGATAGGCTTGACCCATTAGAGATTAACCTCTTGAACATCAGCGCAATCTAGTAGGTTTTATCAGGTTTACTACAATATTAGTTCCTAAGTTCGCCGGTGGCAGCACTGTTGATGTGTCATCGGTTGTCAGCGTCCCAGGCTTTTATAGTCAGTATGCAAAGGACGAGGCTGAAGCCGACAGCCCTTAATATTGTGGGTCAAGCCTATCGGCTGAAACCTAAATTACCGTTTTTTACCCTCCGGGGGAAAAACGGCGGTATTTAGGTGTTCGAGCCTTCCGGCTTGACCCATTTGAGATGTGTTTGATATCTGTCGGCGCTGACAATGGTTGCGTACTGTGATGTGAATGCACGTTAAGATAATTGTTATCGGTAGTTACCTACATTTGGTAGGATTTTATGAAATAAAACTAGTATTGTCATACAACTAGTATTTTTATTACTTAATTAAACATAATTTTGATTTTAAGTTGTTATAATGTTGAAAAAAAAATTGACATTCTGTCTAGATTAATTGGGGCTGGTTCCCGATTCACTTCTTTGAAATAATGTTTTAAAAATGTCTTGGCACTACGCCAGTTGCCTTTTTGTAACACTTCGTCTATGTCCATGTTTTTGACGGTCCAGTTATCTGTTGAAACTGCCGCTCGGAAACTTTCTGGCCAGTTACTAATCTGGGCTCGTGTCAGTAGGGATCTTATCCAGCCTCCTATTACTGTCCTTGAGGATGCTTTTACTTTGCCCCTCGTTGTGATGAAAAGGTTGGAGCATGATAGTATGGCTTGTCTTCTTTGGTTTGAGATGCTGATGAGAATGGGGATCCAATAACAAAGGTTAAATGTTTTACTGTCACATTTGATCAGTAGCCATCCAGACTGCCGGTAGGAGGAGCTATTGGTCTTGGAGCCAAACGATGGCCATAGAATAATTTTGTCGTCTAGAGGGATGTATTGGTTATCATTTATGTTTAGTAGAGTTAGGTCATGTACGCGACGACCCGTTGCGAGGAGTAGTAGGGTTGCTACATGTTGTGATACTTGGAAAAGGTTATCTTCATCTATGGCTTGTTTTGACATCCACTCCATTAGATCGTTTATTTGCCATGTGCTTGACTTGTGAGGTGGAGGGGATTTCAAGAGAATTGCTTTTAGGGTTTTCTTGACAAGAGGATGATTACTAATTGACTCACTATTTGAGGGTTTGGTAAATGTTGCGACCGTGGATTTTTGCACCATTATGTTTTTGGCTGATAGATTCTTTTTCTGAAAAAGAAATATCAGATATCGGGCTAGGTGGCCTGGTGCTGGTTTACCCGAATCGATGTTTATTGATTTTGACCACGCTAGCCAAGATTTCCAGGCGGGTTTGTAAGTTTTTAGCGTAGACTCTCTCCAGGCTGAATGTAAGATGCCCCTCTCTGCTATGGTCCAATTTTGTATTTCAGCTGCCCAGCCCGTATTTTCCATGCCTCCAAATGTAGATTCATTATGTCGCGAGGAGGAAGGTTGGTGTTGAGGTCTATGAGACTCATCTCATCTCCGCTTCGAATCAAGAATCTCAAGGCTCACCTTGAGATTCTTGATTCGAAGCGGAGGGGTTTGCGCCCGTTTCTTCGCCTCGGGTTACCAGAAGGCTTTCTTCCAGTTCGGGCACACTAGTATGTACTGTCCTTGTGATATGTTTAGATGTTGAAGGACGCGTGGTATCAAGGCTGGTGGAGGGAATATCCAAGCTAGTTTGTATTCCCACGGTCTGCTGAAGGCATCCGTGTATTCGCTTTGTTTGTCTTTCGCGTCCTCGCTGACATACTTTTCTACTATTGCAGATCTTTTGGATACAAATAGATCTATTTCTGGGACTCCCATTTTCTGAAATATTACTTTCCGAATCAAGGGACTTAGGTGCCATTCCTGCTGAGGTTTTGATCTCGATAGTCTGTCGGCCAAACCATTGTACCTTCCTGTAGGTATTTTGGGATTATGTTGATGCGTTTTTGTTGAGCTAGGGTCAGGATTTCTGTTGCTGTCTCTATCAATCGCAGAGACTTTGTTCCACCTTCTTTTCTTATATAAGCAGCCGTCGTTCGATTGTCTGTTTGCACAATTAGAGTTATTCCTTGGAGTTGTTGATGCTTTTGCTTCAAGACTTCTAATAATACCCAGAGTTCTTTTCGATTGGAGTGCCAGAACTTTTGAAAGGCGTTCCAGGTGCCTGGTAGTTTTTTGATGTTCAGGGTTGCACCCCAGCCCAAGTCCGATGCATCTGTTGTTATGAATGCACTGGGGGGATTCATCTGGATAGTGGAGTACTGTGATAGGTTTTTCAGCCACCATTGGAGCTGTTTGATGACTCGGGCAGGTACTGGTGATGTCTTGAATTTTTTCGCTTCCGGGAGGCGCTTTGACTCGATTTGGATTATTCTGCAATGAAGGAGGCCAATAGGAATTGCGTTAGAGGCGAAAAAAAGTTTGCCAAGAAGTCTTTTTGCATCTTGCCAGCACCATTTGTTTTTAGCGATAATGTTTGTGATGTTTGTTTCAAATTTATGATCTTCGATTTGGGTAATGTTTTGCTATTCTGTTTTGTATCCCATAGGAGACCCAGATATTCGATACGTTGTTTCGGTTGTAGGTCTGTTTTAGTGTGTTTGATGTACCAACCTACGTTGGATAATAAGTTACAAACCCAGATAGCCTGGTTTGCGAGGGTGTCGGCGTCTTTATTGAGTATTAAAAAATCGTCTAAGTACACGACTATCCTTATGCCTTTTTCCCGTATCAATCCCGCTATCCAGTTGGTAATTTTCGCAAAAATTGATGGAGCGCTTGATAAGCCAAAAGGCAGGCAGTTCATATTATAAAGCTTTCCGTCGAAGCAGAGGGTAAGATACAGTCTATGTGAGTTTCTGATAGGGACATGATAATATTATGCATTTGAAATATCAATTTTTATCAGGTAATCGTCTCTTCTCATGATTTGCAAGACTTTTCTTAGACTTATGAGGCGAAATTTTTGTATATGAACATAGTTGTTAAGATTTTTTAGGTTAAAAATCAATCTGTGGTAGCCGTCTGGTTTTTCTCTAAGAAAAATGGGGGATAAAAATCCTCGTGTGAACTTTTGTTTGTTTGTTTGTTTGTTTGTTTGTTTGTTTGTTTGTTTGTTTGTTTGTTACGCTTTATTGCACAAAAATTAAGAAACAGAAAAATAACTTAAATAACAGGTAAGTGTTGATGTACAAAGGCGGACTTATTTCAAAAGAAATTTCTTCCAGCCAGCCTAAGAAAGATTCTGACCAAAAAACAGAGAGCGGGAGATGGCAAATATAGCTAAACAAGAAAAAATAAATCTAAAATCACCTATTTTAAGTTAATAGATAAAATTGTTACTATAGATAGCTATCAATAGATACTTACTAATATACACACATTGTACATAATTATAACTACTTAAATAGTATATAAAATACATATCCATAATTCTAGACATACATATTTAGAGAAAAATAAACATACTTAAACAAAAAATACATAAATAAAAGTATTATACATTGGAAAGAAAGTGCTCTTTCAGTTTTGCACGGAACTGTGACACAGACGGACTGTCTCGGATTTCTCTCGGCAATGAGTTCCAGTGATGAGTAGCACGCACAGAGAATGAGGTGGAGTAGAACTCAGTGTTGCAGACTGGGATTTGCAATGCTCTAAGATCACACGCTCGCTGTGGTCTGGTCCGCGGCAACAGTGAAAATCTCTCCCGAAGGTACACGGGCGCACTAGGGTTTCTAAGGATGTTGTAAAGGAGAGTCAACATATGCAAGTTGCGGCGCATTCTGATTGGAAGCCACTTTAATAGGCGACGGTATTCAGACACATGGTCGTACTTTTTTAGACCGTAAACATACCGAATGGCCAGATTTTGGAGACGCTCAAGCTTGTTGACGAGAACCTCGGTTGCATCCATGAAACAGACATCAGCGTAATCAAGCAGTGGCAGTAGCAGCGCCTGGGCAAGCGTCACTTTCGTTTTGAAAGGCAAAAAGTTTTGAAGCCGTTTGAGGGAATGAAACGAAAAGTGCATGCGTCTACTAATGTCATTGACCTGAGCCTGCCAAGAGAGATTACAGTCCATGATGAGCCCGAGGTTTTTAACCTTATCACTAAATTGGATTGGGACGTGGTTATATATCAAAGCCGGCAGACTTGAGAGAGGTAAGCCATCGCGCAACCGTTTACTGCCAATAACGATGGCCTTTGACTTCAGTGGGTTGACCAGCAGACCGAAATCTTGGGCCCATCCCCGAATAGCCCACAGGTCATCGTTCATGGAGGCAAACGCCTTGACGGCATTATTAAGTTTGGCTCCCGGGTTGTCAGGATCTGACCCAGCATCAAAATGCACGTATAGCTGAAGGTCGTCAGCATAAAGATGAAATTTAGAAAGGAGGGAATTAGTTATTTCATTAATAAAAATAGCGAAGAGCAGAGGCGAGAGTACACCACCCTGAGGCACGCCCGTCCTTAATTGACACCAATCCGAGGATGCCTCATTGACCTGTACACTTTGCTCTCGTCCCCGAAGATAAGACCCAAACCACTCCACCGCAGGTGCGGAGATGTTGCGAGAACGAAGGATACCGAGAAGGATGTCAAAGTCAACGGAGTTGAACGCACTGCTGAAGTCAAGTAGAGTAAGTAAAGTCAATTGTTTGTTGTCCATGGCCCATCGAACATCATCTGTTACTTTCAGTAGGGCAGTAGTAGTGCTGTGGAAAGGACGGAATCCAGACTGAAAAGGACTTAGGAGGTCGTTTTTGTGGAGAAAGGAATAGAGTTGAGTTTGCACCTCGTGCTCAATAATTTTGGACAGGATAGGTAGAATTGAAATAGGCCGAAATTGCGAAAAGGAGACTGGGTTAGGAGTTTTAGGGAGTGGTATAACTTGGGCCCTTTTCCAGGCAGTAGGAAATACTTTACTGGAGAGAGAAAAATTGCAAATGTGAGTGACAACAGGAACTATGTCATCTAATACCATAAGAAGCATGTCCCGACTAAGACCATCACAGCCCACAGCTTTAGTACTTATCGAAAGTAACCTTTTTTTAACACTACCTTCAGTTATGTCATGGAAAACAAATGCGTCGCAGTTAGGCAAGTCTTTCTGTGCTAGTCTAGTGAGAGATGTAGTTTTAGTCTGAAAGTCAAGTAGAACAGGAGGAGTAGAAAAGTGGTTATTCAGTGCGTCAATGTCAATATTGTGTGGCAGTGGTTCAGAATACTTCCCGACACCCAAAGTCCTCAAAAACTTCCACACCTGCGGCGGAGAGAGTTGTTCGATTGAGGAATGGATGTGTTGCCGCTTTGCATCCCTGCATAACCGATTACAACGGTTGCGGAGAGACTTGTAAGTGTTTTTGTAGTCCTCGGTGTGATACATTTTATATCGTTGCTTAGCACGGTCACGTTTGGCCATCAAGTTTTTTATTTCTGGGGTAAGCCACGGAGCAGGTAAATGCTTGACCCTGATTTGTCTAAAGGGAGCATGTACATTGTAAATAGTTGTGAGAGAAGAAACAAATAGCTCAACCTTTTTATCTATGGTCTCAGCGTTAAAAATAACAGACCAGTCGAGGCTCCCCAAATCTTTTTTGAGGCTATCTAGATCCATGTCCTTAAAATTCCGTTGCAAGATCACCCTACTACGGCGCTTCGGTGGACGACATTTATAAGACAGGTGAATTAAGTCATGGTACGAGAAAGGGGCAGTAGTTTGTCCATGTGAATTTACGAGTCTAGGTTTGGACACTATGATTAAATCTAGTAGAGTAGGCGCGCTATTAGGGGGATGATGTGTCGCAGAAAGCGGGAGAATGTGTAAGTCAAGAGAGGATAGTATAGATTTCAGTGTTATATAGCGGCGATCGCCTGATGACAGGCACGTATTGAAATCGCCCATGACTATAATTTGGTCGTAGAGTGGTCTGAAGTTGGTTAAGATTGATTCAAACTCGTCAAAGTAATTTACATTAGAAGAAGGGCTGTAAACTACTCCAAGTAGTATTTTAGAATGATGTAAGGTAATTTCAAGAAAAATATACTCTAAACAGCTTTTATATGGTACAGGGCAAACACTCTGACACAAAACTTTACACGGTATTTTACTGCGTAGATACAGACAGACTCCGCCGCCCGAAGTGCCAGTTCTATCATTCCTAAACACATTGAACCCATGAAGTGGATAAAGTGTTGAAGGAAGTGAAGGACTCAGCCAAGATTCAGACACAAAGATCGCGTCAATATCCTGATTATTGAATGACGTGAGGAAATCGGTATAATGTGCATGAATGCTTTGAGCATTTATATGCACTAGATTCAAGTCAGGGGATTTGGTCGGAAAGATACCCCGCAACTTGGTGTCAAGCGGGGCAGCATCTGTCAAAAACGAGCCATCACTGCTGAGCGCACTGCCAAAGTCATCTGAGGAAGAGCAGGAGAAGAAGTCAATATCTAGAGGAATATTATCTGACATATAAAATAATAATAATAATAAATCAAAAAAATATTTGTATATACCTATATATATATACCTATAGTAAAATAATTTTATACAGTAAAATAATAATAAGATGAGAAAAAATAAAAATTAAACACGTTTTCCGGCTGGCTGGCTGACATTATTCAATATAAAAAACAAATAAAAACTAGAATCACTATTATTTTGTTCGAAACGAGATTGGTTTCAGAACGCAACTGGTGTAGTAAAATAAAAGTAACCTGTGAACGCAGACAAAAACACTCAGAATAAGAACCAACTAAAACACAATGACACTCTGTGATTTGTGCTCTGCGACACTTGTCAAAATGACTTAAGAAACAAAAATTGCAAAACCCAGTTTGAATGAACCGGAAAATAATAAAAAAAAGTTATTTAATAAAAACTACCTGAACTGGATACAGACTCATAAACTGGAAAGCCAAGACTATTACTTCTTTCTGGTCACACGTTGAAGTCTAGGAGCGGGTTTTTCCTTGGTGGCGGTCTTCTCTTTCTTCTGAGCTTCAGCAACAGTGGCGAGAGGGAATTTGCCAATAAGTTTCTGCAGTTCAGCCATGGAGACTATCTTATGGCGACTCCCGTCTGGGTCCAGTCTGGGCAAAGAACCATTACTATACCGTCCATGGACCAACAGCGAGCCATGCCAAAATGGTTACGGCCTGCAGTGAATGCTTCATGCCTTTGTTTAGTTAGGAACTCTGAGACCGACACTTTGGAGCCCTTGAATGACGCCTTGCCACTCCAAACTTTAGTTTTAGTGCTGAATGTATTGAATCGCACAAGAATAGGGCGGTTTTTACCAGATTGCTTCAACCCGAGCCTGTGACAAGCCTCCAGAATGGATGGTTCAGCTTTATTTAGCATATGCTCGTTCAATACTCCAAGGACTTTTTTCACCAAGTCTTCCTCGCTATCTTCAGACAGACCATGAAAAAGTAAAGTCTTTCTTCGGGAATAGGTCTCTTGGCGATCTTGCACTGACCTTAGGACATCCAGTTGTTGCTTAATAGCAGTGAGAGTTTCGGTGACAAATTCCTTAAACATTAAGTAGTCCTCTGAGAGCAACTGGACACTGGGTGGAGCACCGGAGGTGGCAGGTGATGACTGGGCAGAGGTCTGCGCCTGTTCGAAGTGAAGCATCCGGGTCTGGAACACAGCTGCAATGTCCTCGAGTTTCTTGCCAAGCTCAGTAAAAGGATCCATTGTATAGTGAGTGTAGGTTGAAGTCGGTTACACTGAAGTTAAGTGATTTAGTGGAGAATGAACAATGTCAGCTGATAGCCTATGTTATAGCATAACAAACAGGTGACTATTTATCCTTTATTACTTTTAGTATATTTTTTAAATTAAAAATAAACAGGAGCATATAACTTTTACTGTTGTTGTTTTGCTAGCTACCCGCAAAAAAAAACTTTTTAGGAGCGATGGCCTTTTGTTTAACTAGTTCTTGACCCTTCATGAGTGTAGACGACGCGTACACGTTAATGTGATGTACAATAATAATATGTAAAACGCTGTATGATTGTGTTAGATTTAAGTTTGTTCGTTCTTGACCGTTTTAATAAATGTACGAATGAGGGTAATGTTGCAAAGCACATACGCCGGTCATCTCGCCCTGCAAATCAGTTCCACTCAAGTCACCAACGAGTGACCCGCGCGCGCTGTGCGAACATTACCGCCACGTGTTTTCTCTGTATTTCCTCTTTTATTTAATTTTCCAATCACTGAGACCCAGTCCTCATCTGAATCCCTTACAAAGCGTTGGTCCTTCTAGCCAGATCACCAGTGATTGGATACCTAAGTGTTAAATTAGTGATACGTCGGAGCTCGATGTGATGTTTAGCACACCGCCACCGAGTACATCAGCGCGTAAAGCGATGGATCTTGCTATCCAAACGGGAACACAAAAGGTTCTTGCCGCACAATCGGATAAGGCCGATACTTCGTGTCGTTCCTACCCCAAGAACGATGGCAGCGTCAAGAAGGAAGTACCTGTTGTAGCACCGGCGTCGTCCGCGTGCAGCAAACGCAGTGAGATCGAGTTCATCGCACGTAAAAAGCGCCTCGAACTAGAAGCGGCACAGGCTAATGCACGTATAGAAAAAGAACTGATACAGAAGCAGTTAGCCGCTGACATCGCCGCACTTGAAGAAGAACGTTCCAATTGCAGTGCCCAGTCTAGTGTCTGTGACGTCAGAGACAAAGTAGGTGCATGGATGCAGCGCAGTAACCTGGATGCCATGGAGCGCCCGCCCGCCAGCGGGTGGCAGCACGAGGCGCCGCTGGCAACGGCCGCGCCCACCGACATCCAACAATTAGCTTGCGCACTGAAAGACGCCATCACCACCTCCGTCGGCCAGATTAACAATAGACCAATCTTGTCACGAATGGGCACCGATAAGGAGTTGCCGCTGTTTTTTGGTGACCCTACGGATTGGTTGACGTTTATAACAGCCTATAAAAAGTCCACAAATGTACACAATTTCACTGATGCAGAAAATCGCTGCCGATTACGATACTGTCTACGCGGGGAAGCGAAAGAAACTGTTTCGTCACTTCTTATCAGCAACACATCAGCTGAGAGCATTGTTGACACTCTGCAGTTACGTTACGGTAGGCCCGAAGTTATTATTCACCGAATTACCACTTAGCTACGAAAGCTGCCACCCTTGCCACCAGCTTATCACATTGAATTGGTAATCTTTTCCATAAAAGTGAAAAACTACGTAGCAGCCGCTCAGGCTATACAGCAAACCGATTACCTACGTAGTCCTGAACTAATGACCGCGGTCGTAGCTAAATGTCCAACAGCGTTGATTACAAAATGGGCAGACTACGCCTACGCACAGCAAGATTTAAATAAACCTAAGTTGGAGATGTTTTCCGAATTTTTGTTCATCGAAGCAACAAAAACCTCCACTGCAGGCATCAGCCACATTTACAACTACAAAAAACCCGATGAACGCAAACCTCAAGATCTTAGACACACTGTATTAACGCAGCTGGCAAAACCTGATGAGAGAAAGTGCTTGTTTTGCCGCGGTAACTATCACACTTTACCGAACTGTTCGAAATTCAAAAGGGCTATGCGCAAAGATCGTTGGAGTTTTATCAGAAGCCGACATCTGTGCCACAAATGTCTTGTAGCTAGACACAAGCGCGAGGAGTGTCCTGCCGTCAACTGTGAGATCGACCAGTGTGGCCTTCCTCATCACGAGCTGCTTCACTGGCCCAATCCTTCCTCATCGTCAGCGTCAAACGTACAGCCTGAACAAGTGAATCACGTAAGCGATAGTGGTCCGGAAAGTGACAACGTCCACAGTGAAAACATAAATAATACGATCTCAGTGTCTAACTCTGTTGTCATGCTAAAAATAGTGCCGGTTATTCTGCGCGGGCCTAAGGGCGCGATCACAACGCACGCGCTCCTCGATGACGGAGCCACAGTGTCATTAATCGCGAGTGATATTGCGGATGCGTTAGGTCTTAAAGGACAGAAGAAACAACTTTGCATGCGCGGTGCATGGGATGGCAACGAAATCGTTTGTACATCAGAGACTGTTAGTTGTAGCATACGTTCTACTTCCTCAGATGGTGAAATGTTTGATTTAAATGCTCAAAAAATTAAAGAATTAAACTTGCCTGAACAAAAGTTATTAAAAGTCGACACTGTTAAATACAAACACTTACATCAAATTTTATCAAATTCTGTCACAGACATCGAATGTAAACCTAAAGTCCTCATTGGTCAAGATAATTACGATTTGATGAAACCTTTGCAATTGTTAACTGGTAACAAAAATGAACCTTACGGAACTTTAACTCCGTTAGGTTGGTGTGTACACGGCCTTATGTCAACTCTTTCTCCCCCTTATTCATCACTAGGTAACCGGTCAGATCGGCTTATCAATATCGACGCGAATGTATGCGCACACATCTATGAAGACCACACGCACACTTCTACGCGTGTCGAGTCTTCGCCTTTGTTTCCCAATGATAACATAGATGCATGTCATTGTGGCTTGAATGAACTCGTGCGCAAGTCATTCGCGCTAGATGCATTAGGTGTTTCCGCGGCGTCTCCGCGACAGACTAGGGATGAGGTTAGGGCTACTGAAATATTGGATAACACTGCACAATTAATTAATGGCCGCTGGGAAGTAGGTCTCCCGTGGAAAAGCAGTGCTAGCATGCCAGATTCATACCCAACCGCTTTTTCACGATTAAAATCGATTGAGCGAAAATTGTCACGTGATCAGGGGTTTTCTGATCGCTACAAAGAAAGAATCGAACACCTTTGGGTTAGTATCAGATGGTCGTAAAAGCATTTGGTCCAGGCATCAACTTGTCCTAAAATCATCATGACGAAATTGCAACTAGACTAAAAAGTAACTCGTCTATGAAGCAACTCGTCAGAAATCCGTTAGACAAATTATGAGGTTGCCCATGAAGTAACTGGTCTCTATAGATAATCGTCTTAAAATCACCTGGACAAATTCGCAATTCAGCTAAAAAGTTATTGGTCTCAAAAGCAACTCGTCAGAAACACAAAATAGTTATTTGGTTGAATTTCGGCACATGAATTTTTAATAGTTATATCGGACATAAAAAGAAATTTGAATTTTGGCCAAATATAATTTATTTGTTTTATTTAATGTTCATTTTCATCAGATCATTTAGGCAGAATGATGTGTTTGTAAGAGAAAATGCGTTAAGTTTTAAAAAGGTGTGTTTTTGTTCTTATCTTATCTTTTTCAAACTAGTTATTATACTGATTCGTTATCAACCCTTGTTTTTCCCCACTGATGGAGCACGGGTCTCTTTCTGCATCGCAGGAGCATTATACTGATTGATTTAACACTTTGGTGTAGATAACCCGAACAAAAAGAAATTACGACTAGTTTTTGATGCCGCAGCAAAAACTAAAAGTTTTTGCTTGAATAGTTATTTGCTACAGGGCCCAGACTTGTTAGAATCGCTAATAGGTATTATGTTAAGATTCCGTGAAAACCAAGTAGGTATTTCCGCAGATATACGCGACATGTTCCTCCGCGTAAAAATAAGGTCAGAGGATCAACACTCACTTCGTTTTCTGTGGAGAACAGAGAATCAAATTAAACAATTCGCCATGACCTCAATAATTTTTGGCGCGAATTGTTCTCCGTTTATAGCCCAATATGTAAAAAATAGAAACGCGGAACGTTTCACACAAACCATGCCTGATTCAGTGCAGGCCATTATTAAAAATCATTACTGCGACGACTATGTTGATTCCTTCACAACCACATAGGCGGCCATAAAAACAATGCGAGAGATAACAGAGATACACGCGCAAGGTGGTTTTCAGATTAGAAACTGGACTTCGAATAATTCAGCTGTTTGTGACTTTGCGCCAAAAGAGACCTTAAGTGAGGCTAGCGTAAAGTTGAATTTCCAAGGAACTGAGTTATTCGAACGCACTCTCGGCCTGTTGTGGTACCCAAGTACAGATTGCTTAGGGTTCAATTTAGCAATAAGAAACGACAGTAGCGTTCTAAACGGAGAACAAAAGCCAACCAAGAGGGAGCTGTTACGAATTGTCATGTCAATTTACGACATTTACGGTTTATTGGCACCTTTTACTATACAGGCCAAAATTATTTTGCAATCTACGTGGAAACAAGGAATTGCTTGGGATCAAGTTTTGAATGAAGAAATGTTCATTGCTTACAAAGAATGGATAAATCAAATTGATTCCATAAACAAGTTACGTATTCCGAGATGGTACTTTTTCAATAATAACACGCAATGCGAGGTATTAGAGTTGCATTTATTTTCTGACGCCTCACCGACCGCTTACGCGGCTACCGCCTACTGGCGCTCTTATTCTCATCGTAATAAAGGTGATATTGCTTTGTCGTTTGTTATGAGTAAAAGTCGCTTGGCACCGGTGAAGTCTACTTCTGTGCCGCGCCTAGAACTTCAGGCGGCATTGCTCGCCTGCAGACTCGCGGATACTCTGAAAAAAGAACATAGATTAATAATACACAAGACATTCTACTGGACTGATTCCACTACTGTTTTGTTGTGGATACGAAATGATAACCGCAACTATAACACATTTGTCGCCAACAGGCTCGGCGAAATTGACAGTCTTAGTAGCGTGAGTGAGTGGCATTACGTACCCACTGAAATGAATATAGCAGACGTTGCTACTAAAACAAATAATTATCGACTTACACTATTTTTATTTTTACAGCCCCGACCACCTACTTTGCACTTAGGTTTAACATCGGAACGATATCACTGTACCCACATGATCCGATGTTAAACCTAACTGCAAAGTAGGTGGTCGGGGCTGTAAGTAATGCACTTTGCTTAAGTCAGATGTCATTTTTAGCCTCTAAATAGGTTTTTAAATTATCGACTTACCGATGATTGTGAATGGTTTTTAGGACCGCAGTTTCTTCGCCTGCCCGCAGTTCAATGGCCGCCGGAACCTGAAAATATAAAAAATGTTAGTAATACAGAAACTAAAAATACACTTACCGTAATGACAAATAGCAGCATATCGAACTTACCTGTGCCTGATCCAACCCGTTTTCCGTCTTGGCTTCGTTTGCTTCGTTCAACAGCCACTGTTTTGTTGTTTATCGAGAAGTGCAAAGGAAGTTCCTTAACTACGATTAACCATACTTTAATGAAGAAGGCTGAAGTATTATTATTAAAATATTCTCAAGCTTTACATTTCGCAAGTGAAATTAAACTTCTACATTAAAACAAATGTATCTACCCTAGCAGCCGACTTCGTACCCTGACTCCGTTGTATGGCGATGATGGTCTACTACGTGTTGAGGGACGTATAGACGCTGTTAAAAATGTTGATGTACAAGTAAAACGACCAGTAATACTGGACGGTCGAGATCATGTCTCAAGATTAATCGTGAAGCATTATCACGAACGCGCAGCACATGCCTCCAATGAAATGGTGGTGAATGAGGTCAGGCAAAAGTACTGGCTGTTAAAGTTGCGCCCTACCGTCCGTACTATATCGTCAAGATGTCTCTTCTGTAGGCTGCGTAAAGTGAACCCGCAACCTCCGCGACTAGGAGATTTACCAGAAGCGCGGCTGTCTCATCATCAAAGGCCCTTTACTCATTGCGGCCTCGATCTCTTTGGCCCGATAGAGGTGACAGTTGGCCGCCGAAGAGAAAAAAGATATGTCGTACTTTTTACTTGCCTAACAGTGCGAGCAGTGCACGTAGAAGTTGTTGCTTCGCTTTCTACAGATTCGCTTATCATGGCGCTTCGCCGTATGGCCGCTAGACGAGGTTGGCCTGCGAAGTTCTATTCCGACAACGGAACCAATTTGAGAGGAGCTGAAGCTGAATTGAAAAGCTCACTGGAGGATCTGAGCCGAGACTATCTGGCGGATTACGCCACAAATTATGGAGTCGAGTGGCATTTCATATCTCCAGCCAGCCCACACATGGGAGGCGCTTGGGAGCGCCTCATCCGTAGTGTAAAAACGGCTCTGAAGGTCGTACTAAACGAAAGAGCGCCTCGTGAGGAGACACTCACAACTTTGTTAGCTGAGGTTGAAGCAATGGTCAACAGTCGACCCTTAAGCCACGTTTCAGTTGACTGTGATGCAAATGAAGCATTAACGCCGAACCATTTTTTACTTGGGACATCATCAGGGCTCTCAGTTCCAGGTGAATTTAATGAGGGAGATCTCTACCTCCGCCGTCAGTGGCGCATAGCCCAGCGTCTTGCTGACTCATTTTGGAGTAGGTGGATGAAAGAGGTTCTTCCGTCTCTCTTGCCGCGACAAAAGTGGACGGAAGACAACAAGCCCCTAAAAGTTGATGATCTAGTGTTCATCGCTGACCCGAACTCTCCCAGAAACTGCTGGCCCAAGGGACGAATTGTAAAAATTCACCCCGGAAAAGATGGCCGAGTGCGAGTCGTGGATGTTCAGACACGAACAAACATTTTGCGCAGACCAGCCACACGCGTCGCACGGTTACCTATGGCAGATGAGTGTCGCCAAGACGACACGCGGGGGAGATTGTAGACGACGCGTACACGTTAATGTGATGTACAATAATAATATGTAAAACGCTGTATGATTGTTTTAGATTTAAGTTTGTTCGTTCTTGACCGTTTTAATAAATGTACGAATGAGGGTAATGTTGCAAAGCACATACGCCGGTCATCTCGCCCTGCAAATCAGTTCCACTCAAGTCACCAACGAGTGACCCGCGCGCGCTGTGCGAACATTACCGCCACGTGTTTTCGCTGTATTTCCTCTTTTATTTAATTTTCCAATCACTGAGACCCAGTCCTCATCTGAATCCCTTACAATGAGTACTGATTCTATGGGCTCGAATCTTCTTCCCATGTACCGGGATAGTTGCATAGGGCTGGTTGCCGAATAAACGGAATGCGGTTATCCCCTATTACATCTAGTATTGTTTACGTTTAATGTAAACATCGTTCAAGGATTATCTCCAAAGCAGTTTGTAAGAAACCATTCTTTTATAATCCGCTATTTGACTCTCTTTTAAAGTAAGTTTTAAACGGTAAATAACTCTTCCATTAGACCAAAAAATATTTTAGTATATTTTTGAGGACCTAAAAGCAAACACATATAATACCCGCTTCTAGCTATGCTTGGCTTTTCAGCCTAAAAACCGTATGATGACGAAGAGGACATAATCCGCTATTTGACACGTATAAAATTTGACGCGATAAATGAATATTTTCAATAGTATTTAACGTAAGAAACCGAAATATATTGATTTTGCTAAGTAAGTATGCAGGATGGCTGCAAAATTTGCAAAGTAAAAAATTCTTTTCCTCGTTTAATTCGTAACGGCGAAAACGTTATCCGCCATCTTGAAACCATCTAAAGTATGTAAACAAACATCATTCAGCCAGAGCCAGTGGACATTGATTATTATAGGACTTACATCAAAGTGATCTTTACATAAATACACCCGAGTTTCAATTGATAAAGAGTCGGGGTCTCTTTTGGCAAGTTTGAGCCAAGTTTTTCGAATGTTAATTTCACTGGGTATACGAATCCACAACTTCCCGGAGGTCTTTAGTGACGTGATTTTTTCATTCTCGAACAATGCAATAATGATAATTTGTATATTTTGGATGTAAATTCGATGAAATCATGGTTGCGTTGTTGTTATTTCACTGTGCTCAGAGATGACTTACAGAAAATTGAATGTCAAACGTTGTGTACAATTTTTTGGTCTTCAAACCATAGACAAAAATGGCAAACCGCGTTTTGGGCTGTTTAGGAAAATAAAGTTTTAAAATATTTTTATGTTGCTTTTAGGTCCTCAAAAAATATACTAAAATATTTTTTGGTCTAATGGAAGAGTTATTTACCGTTTAAGACTTACTTGAAAAGAGAGTCAAATAGCGGATTATAAAAGAATGGTTTCTTACAAACTGCTTTGGAGATAATCCTTGACCGATGTTGGGTGACATCAAATCTCCGAAAATCGACGGAGTCAAAACGTTTAGAATTAGCAACAGGAACTTCCAATCGCTACACATCTTTATTGAGGTCTAAATAATACGCCGTTTTTCTGGTAACAGGAAATGCATAGCAAAAGTGCGCTACTTAACATTGCAACAAATGACCAGAGCCCTACATAATTTAGAGTGACATAATTGGTTTTATCAGGTATGATCCTATTAAAAATGGCTTTTATCAACAGTTAGTTTAAAATTACGATTGTTACGAATTCGTTGACGGCTTTTACGTGGACATTCTCGCCATTAGTACTCGACCTATGGGTTTAACTCTCCAGTTTTCCTTGCTCTTGGGGGCCACTCTGGAAATAAAGTCGATATCAGTAGCGACATTCAAAGGGGCCCCGGTTCGTTCAGCAATCACCTTGAGAATGTTCAGTAAGTTCTCGTCTTTCTTTTCCGGTATTCCATAGATTTCAATGTTGGACCTTCGAGACCATTGCTCCCGGTCCTCACCCTGCTGCTCAATTTTAACTAGCGACTCTCTTAGGTGATGTTGTTCGTTTATCTGTGAAGACACTACTTTCAGTTCGCTCTCGATATCCTTAATTTTTATAGTCAGCTCTTCGTTCGTTTTATCGGCATAGGAAATTGATGATTTTAGGGTAGAGATGTCGGCTTTTATTTCCCGTAACTCACAGGAAATAAGATCAGATATGGTCTTTTTGATCGACAACTGAAAATTTTTCGTAAATTTTTCCATTTCGGTGGCAATCATTTCTCTAAACACATTCAAAGACGGAGTCTCTTGCGCTTCGAGTGAGGCCGCTCTCCCGTCGGTGCCCAGCCCAACCCTTGGGCTCACGGCTGAGCAGCGCGATTTAGAAAGCTCTTCAGATATTAATTCTCTGATTTCATCTTGCGTTAGGAAGCACGGCTCAAGACTGGATACGCGGTCTCGTTTCCGAGTGTTTATTCTTGAAAAATCATCGGAGGGAGCGCCACAAGACGAACGCACCGGAGTATCGGCGTTGTTAAGTTTTGGTTTCTTACATTTACACTCAGGGCATGTCCAGCCAGACAGCTTTTTTCTGGTATGGGACGAAACGTCTACGCAGGTTTTATGAAAGCGATTTGTATAACTCGAGCAGGTGATTTGGCCCGAAGTATCCTCATTACTGAGTTTCTCACAGCAGCAAGCACAGCAGGATTGTGGTGCCGTTGCTTTGTTCATCTCGGCAGTTGAACTTTGTGTTTTTTTTCATTCTGTTTTTGTTTTATTAATATGCAGTAGACCGCTCACCTGCCCCGCACCGCTAATATCCCAGTGACAAGTGTCGAAGCGGAGCGCGTAGTACACGGGTGGCGGCGAGGCGTATAATATAAGTCGGGCTAGTATGTGACGTCGCGGAGCATGACGTACGCCGGTGATAAGACACTCGTCGCTCGATTCGGCCGCGTGACGCGTGAGGTCAGTGACCCACACCGCTGCTGGTTGTCCGGCTTACGATCGTGTTGCACAATTTTGACCGAGAAGAATCCAATCCCTTTCGATGTTTCGGTTTATATTAATGGATAAACTGCGAATATTTATGCTATTTTTTAGTGTTGAATAAATGAAGTCACTATGATACTTTTGATATAGATTTCACACTTTAAAAGTTCAAATTGATCCCTCAAAATTAAATATCTACGTGGAGCAAGTAAATATCGTGCTGTTCTTGTTAAGCGCGGATCGCAGACTTATCTTCTCCTTCTCTTATCATTATTCTGTATGAATAAAAACTTACAGCAGAGACTGTTTTTTTCAAGGGCAACTTAGTTGTGGGATCGTATTGTGGTATGTTGATTGAATAGCCATCATCCCCCCAGCAAAACATCAACGGGTACTGCAGCGCGTCATTGTATTTTTTCTATACCGTGACTGAATCACTCCATGCACATCGGTATTCTTGGCCTGATATAGTGCAGTAGATTGCCTATGTTTTTCAGGGTGTGCAGCCTGGTAGGTGGCGACAGCTTGCCTGTGTTTTTCAGGGTGTGCAGCCTGGGAGGTGGCGACAGCTTGCCTTTGTACATCAGGATTTTTTTTCTTATATTCAGACACAGCTTTACGGTGGGATTCAGGTAGAGTCTGTCCATATTTTTATTGTGCCATTTTTATTTGATTTTTTTGTGTGTAATTAGTAAACCTTGCCCTGCGTTTGTTTTTCTTTTTTCTATTAATGTCACAGACTCAGATTGTTGGGACAGTAAACTTCTTATCAAATTTTCATCATAATTTATTGAAGATACAATAGGTGAAATAATAGAATGTTCATGCTCTAAAACAGGTACCTCCTGACAACCCTTATCAACTTTAAGTTGCGAAGGTGTATCAATTCCAAAATCATGTTCTTCTACAGCTACCTCCATACGACGCCGAGTAATTTTCTGTGCTGCTATGGGAAGATAGGCATCAAAATGCCCACTGGACAAATCTTGGCTGAATCGTAATCGCCTTACCGGATAGTCGTTAGATCCAGATTCCGTATATATGAGACCGTTTCTATAAACTTCAAACTTAAAAGGGAATATTAATCCTGCTATTATTAACTCACAAAATCCGCCATAAGTAGCATTTTTCATCATATCAGCAAAATATTCATCAGGTGTTACGTAGTTATCACCATTCCTGTCGTGGGTCATACATAATTGAAAACTTGCTCCAGTCATTAACCACATATCTGACAATTTCTGAACGCATCTCAATCGCTCTATCTTGTGTTCCGTACATTAAATAAGAGAGAGCACGAAACAAACATGCACCGTCACCAACAATAGGGCCGACAGTACATTCTTCAACTTCTCCATTATCGTTCAGATTTTCTTTAGCCATTTTAATAAAGTCTAACCGACAAAACCTATACTCAAACCAAACAAAAACAAAACAAATACCAAATACAAAGCATAGTCTATAACCAAAACTACTAAACCAAAACAAAGCAAATGCAATCCAAAATATGCCAAGAAAAGAACAGCCAAAATCGTCAAATATAATCCGCTAGAAATATTTAGATATACAGAGCGTCTCATTCAAATCGGTCAGTATGGGAAAGTCTAAAACTATAAGACATACGAAGATCTGTTCTTAGGAACCATGTCATCGATTTTAATAACAAGAAAAACTGCATTCATATATTAAAAAAAAACATCTATACTCTTTTCGGGAATCGAACCCGGTTGTTTTGAAAAAAAAAAATTACACTATTTCTATTTAGATATCGATTGTGTAGGTCTTAAGCAGTAAATGTCTGTATGAAACATGATCTCTAAAATGAATAAAATGCATTGTTTTCACATATTTAAATTTATTTTAGTAGGTGCTCGAAGTGACCGCCGACTTTTTCAATACAATATTCAACACGTTTAGGTAACGCTCTTACGATTGCATTTTGTATGAAAACAATGCATTTTATTCATTTAAGACATCATGTTTTATACAGACATTTACTGCTTAAGACCTACACAGTTGATATCTAAATAGAAAAATAGTGTAGGTTTTTTTTTTCAAAGCAACCGGGTTCGATTCCCGAACGGAGTACAGATGTTTTTTTAAAATGTATGAATGCAGTTTTTCTTGTTATTAAAATCGATGACATGGTTCCTCAGAACAGATCTTCGTATGTCTTATAGTTTCAGACTTTCCCATACTGACCTATTTGAATGAGACACCCTGTATAGTATGTACTATTAGATACGGCGGCCACTCATCATCGGGTATATGTAACTCAGTGAAAACACAAAGATAGCGCGATTTAAAATACTAATAACGCCATCTATTGTCAACATTTAGAACTAGAAATTATTTTGTTCGTCTTAATTTATTCGTTCCATTAGTTCCAGGTACTGATAGGTTCAAACTAATACATTTACATCCTACATCATCACCTATTTTATCCCCTTAGGGGTGGAATTTATCAAAATTCTTTCTTAGAGGATGCTTACGTCATAGTAGCTTTATGCATGCAAAGTCTCAGCCCGATCGGTTTAAAATTGACAAAGTTTCATACAAACTTTCATCCCCTATTTTATTCCCTTGGGGGTAGAATTGATCAAAATCCTTTCTTAGCGGATGCCTACGTCATAACATCTACCTGCATGCCAAATTTCAGCCCGATCCGTCCAGTAGTTTGGGCTGTGCGTTGATAGATCACTATGTCAGTCACATTTGAGTTATACTGCAGCCCTGATTGCATAAATATTACTGTCAGAAACATCGTCATGATCCATATTTTTTAAAAATGGAATTAAATTAATTGTTTTTTCGACTGGAAGCATCCTTTGAGAGCCGATATTTAATTTATTTTTATTGTCATCTCCACCTATAAATTTACGATTTGTAATTTTTCATTAATCTAATTTGTATTTTTTTGAATAAAAACTTGGCACTTGTTTCTTTTTTTTTTTATCACTATCACTACATAGTATAAAACAAAGTCGCTTTCTCTGTCCCTATATCCATGTATTCTTTAATCTTGAAAACTATGCAACGGATTTTGATGCTTGAAGTGTCAAAATCCGTTGTAAAGTGATTGAAGAGAAAAGTTTATAACTGTGTACAACATAAGATAATTGTTTATTTGAACTAAAAAAGATTAAATTTATTAAAATATGATATAAACATAATAACATAGTGGAGAAATACTATTTTTCCACCGGTGCGAAGCCGGGGCGGATAGCTAGTTATTTTATAAAATCCCTCTTCAGGTTGCCACAGAGTACGGCCTCGCGGAATCTGTCTTGCCCACATCAAATTTAGGTCTTGCCCCGCCACTGCTCTGGTAGATCCGCAGTCAGCGAGCATACACTTAGCGGTACCAACCACTTTATACATTTCGATGAAGTTAAAGTTCTAGCCCGAGAAAACGGTTTCTTCCCTAGAGTGATACGCGAGGCAATAGAGATCCGCCGACATCCAAATTATAATAGAGATCGTGGTTGGAACATACCGGTAGCATGGGAACCAGTGTTCAAGTGCATGAGATCCCCTTGCTAGGAGTGTGAAAAAAAATTAATTTCAATTAATAAACAGTATTTTTGTGTGGAGTGTGAAAAAAAAATTAATTTCAATTAATAAACAGTATTTTTAAGTTCATGTAAAGTAATTAGTTTATAAATTTAATTTTAACTTCAATTACTAATAATCAATATTGTTGACTTCATATAAAAAATAATTGGTTTGTCTATTTTGGAACGTAACTTCATAATTAACTTTTGTAATTTTTGCCGAGGGTAGTAAACTAACCGTTAATGCTTTCTAAAAGACGCCCGTCACCTCAGTCATCCGGGACTATGGCACCTGAAAAAGTGCCGAAACGTCGGAAAATTGTAAAAATGTAATAAACGAGCATAAATCCGTATAAAAACAGTTTTAATTGAATCATGCGAGTTTATTGGGTATTTTTGATACCCGTTGTATATGTATGTATCGCAGGTCATTAAAGTTACTAGACAAATCGAATCAAATCCATTTAATTTCAACGTAAAGTATACTTTCTGTTTGGTCAATGTCAATGTACAATATAAAATGGAAGCCGCTGCCTTCGGCCCGTAGTGTAGTGTAGAATAAGACATCGGAAAAAAAACTACACTCTGACCACCTTTTCTCAAGCCGCGGTACCAACCACTTTATACATTTCGATGATGTTATGACGTAGGCATCCGCTAAGAAAGGATTTTGATCAATTCTACCCCCAAGGGAATAAAATAGGGGATGAAAGTTTGTATGAAACTTTGTCAATTTTAAACCGATCGGGCTGAGACTTTGCATGCATAAAGCTACTATGACGTAAGCATCCTCTAAGAAAGAATTTTGATAAATTCCACCCCTAAGGGGATAAAATAGGTGATGATGTAGGATGTAAATGTATTAGTTTGAACCTATCAGTACCTGGAACTAATGGAACGAATAAATTAAGACGAACAAAATAATTTCTAGTTCTAAATGTTGACAATAGATGGCGTTATTAGTATTTTAAATCGCGCTATCTTTGTGTTTTCACTGAGTTACATATACCCGATGATGAGTGGCCGCCGTATCTAATAGTACATACTATACAGGGTGTCTCATTCAAATAGGTCAGTATGGGAAAGTCTGAAACTATAAGACATACGAAGATCTGTTCTGAGGAACCATGTCATCGATTTTAATAACAAGAAAAACTGCATTCATACATTTTAAAAAAACATCTGTACTCCGTTCGGGAATCGAACCCGGTTGCTTTGAAAAAAAAAACCTACACTATTTTTCTATTTAGATATCAACTGTGTAGGTCTTAAGCAGTAAATGTCTGTATAAAACATGATGTCTTAAATGAATAAAATGCATTGTTTTCATACAAAATGCAATCGTAAGAGCGTTACCTAAACGTGTTGAATATTGTATTGAAAAAGTCGGCGGTCACTTCGAGCACCTACTAAAATAAATTTAAATATGTGAAAACAATGCATTTTATTCATTTTAGAGATCATGTTTCATACAGACATTTACTGCTTAAGACCTACACAATCGATATCTAAATAGAAATAGTGTAATTTTTTTTTTTCAAAACAACCGGGTTCGATTCCCGAAAAGAGTATAGATGTTTTTTTTTAATATATGAATGCAGTTTTTCTTGTTATTAAAATCGATGACATGGTTCCTAAGAACAGATCTTCGTATGTCTTATAGTTTTAGACTTTCCCATACTGACCGATTTGAATGAGACGCTCTGTATATCTAAATATTTCTAGCGGATTATATTTGACGATTTTGGCTGTTCTTTTCTTGGCATATTTTGGATTGCATTTGCTTTGTTTTGGTTTAGTAGTTTTGGTTATAGACTATGCTTTGTATTTGGTATTTGTTTTGTTTTTGTTTGGTTTGAGTATAGGTTTTGTCGGTTAGACTTTATTAAAATGGCTAAAGAAAATCTGAACGATAATGGAGAAGTTGAAGAATGTACTGTCGGCCCTATTGTTGGTGACGGTGCATGTTTGTTTCGTGCTCTCTCTTATTTAATGTACGGAACACAAGATAGAGCGATTGAGATGCGTTCAGAAATTGTCAGATATGTGGTTAATGACTGGAGCAAGTTTTCAATTATGTATGACCCACGACAGGAATGGTGATAACTACGTAACACCTGATGAATATTTTGCTGATATGATGAAAAATGCTACTTATGGCGGATTTTGTGAGTTAATAATAGCAGGATTAATATTCCCTTTTAAGTTTGAAGTTTATAGAAACGGTCTCATATATACGGAATCTGGATCTAACGACTATCCGGTAAGGCGATTACGATTCAGCCAAGATTTGTCCAGTGGGCATTTTGATGCCTATCTTCCCATAGCAGCACAGAAAATTACTCGGCGTCGTATGGAGGTAGCTGTAGAAGAACATGATTTTGGAATTGATACACCTTCGCAACTTAAAGTTGATAAGGGTTGTCAGGAGGTACCTGTTTTAGAGCATGAACATTCTATTATTTCACCTATTGTATCTTCAATAAATTATGATGAAAATTTGATAAGAAGTTTACTGTCCCAACAATCTGAGTCTGTGACATTAATAGAAAAAAGAAAAACAAACGCAGGGCAAGGTTTACTAATTACACACAAAAAAATCAAATAAAAATGGCACAATAAAAATATGGACAGACTCTACCTGAATCCCACCGTAAAGCTGTGTCTGAATATAAGAAAAAAAATCCTGATGTACAAAGGCAAGCTGTCGCCACCTCCCAGGCTGCACACCCTGAAAAACACAGGCAAGCTGTCGCCACCTACCAGGCTGCACACCCTGAAAAACATAGGCAATCTACTGCACTATATCAGGCCAAGAATACCGATGTGCATGGAGTGATTCAGTCACGGTATAGAAAAAATACAATGACGCGCTGCAGTACCCGTTGATGTTTTGCTGGGGGGATGATGGCTATTCAATCAACATACCACAATACGATCCCACAACTAAGTTGCCCTTGAAAAAAACAGTCTCTGCTGTAAGTTTTTATTCATACAGAATAATGATAAGAGAAGGAGAAGATAAGTCTGCGATCCGCGCTTAACAAGAACAGCACGATATTTACTTGCTCCACGTAGATATTTAATTTTGAGGGATCAATTTGAACTTTTAAAGTGTGAAATCTATATCAAAAGTATCATAGTGACTTCATTTATTCAACACTAAAAAATAGCATAAATATTCGCAGTTTATCCATTAATATAAACCGAAACATCGAAAGGGATTGGATTCTTCTCGGTCAAAATTGTGCAACACGATCGTAAGCCGGACAACCAGCAGCGGTGTGGGTCACTGACCTCACGCGTCACGCGGCCGAATCGAGCGACGAGTGTCTTATCACCGGCGTACGTCATGCTCCGCGACGTCACATACTAGCCCGACTTATATTATACGCCTCGCCGCCACCCGTGTACTACGCGCTCCGCTTCGACACTTGCCATAAGTAGCATTTTTCATCATATCAGCAAAATATTCATCAGGTGTTACGTAGTTATCACCATTCCTGTCGTGGGTCATACATAATTGAAAACTTGCTCCAGTCATTAACCACATATCTGACAATTTCTGAACGCATCTCAATCGCTCTATCTTGTGTTCCGTACATTAAATAAGAGAGAGCACGAAACAAACATGCACCGTCACCAACAATAGGGCCGACAGTACATTCTTCAACTTCTCCATTATCGTTCAGATTTTCTTTAGCCATTTTAATAAAGTCTAACCGACAAAACCTATACTCAAACCAAACAAAAACAAAACAAATACCAAATACAAAGCATAGTCTATAACCAAAACTACTAAACCAAAACAAAGCAAATGCAATCCAAAATATGCCAAGAAAAGAACAGCCAAAATCGTCAAATATAATCCGCTAGAAATATTTAGATATACAGAGCGTCTCATTCAAATCGGTCAGTATGGGAAAGTCTAAAACTATAAGACATACGAAGATCTGTTCTTAGGAACCATGTCATCGATTTTAATAACAAGAAAAACTGCATTCATATATTAAAAAAAAACATCTATACTCTTTTCGGGAATCGAACCCGGTTGTTTTGAAAAAAAAAAATTACACTATTTCTATTTAGATATCGATTGTGTAGGTCTTAAGCAGTAAATGTCTGTATGAAACATGATCTCTAAAATGAATAAAATGCATTGTTTTCACATATTTAAATTTATTTTAGTAGGTGCTCGAAGTGACCGCCGACTTTTTCAATACAATATTCAACACGTTTAGGTAACGCTCTTACGATTGCATTTTGTATGAAAACAATGCATTTTATTCATTTAAGACATCATGTTTTATACAGACATTTACTGCTTAAGACCTACACAGTTGATATCTAAATAGAAAAATAGTGTAGGTTTTTTTTTTCAAAGCAACCGGGTTCGATTCCCGAACGGAGTACAGATGTTTTTTCAAAATGTATGAATGCAGTTTTTCTTGTTATTAAAATCGATGACATGGTTCCTCAGAACAGATCTTCGTATGTCTTATAGTTTCAGACTTTCCCATACTGACCTATTTGAATGAGACACCCTGTATAGTATGTACTATTAGATACGGCGGCCACTCATCATCGGGTATATGTAACTCAGTGAAAACACAAAGATAGCGCGATTTAAAATACTAATAACGCCATCTATTGTCAACATTTAGAACTAGAAATTATTTTGTTCGTCTTAATTTATTCGTTCCATTAGTTCCAGGTACTGATAGGTTCAAACTAATACATTTACATCCTACATCATCACCTATTTTATCCCCTTAGGGGTGGAATTTATCAAAATTCTTTCTTAGAGGATGCTTACGTCATAGTAGCTTTATGCATGCAAAGTCTCAGCCCGATCGGTTTAAAATTGACAAAGTTTCATACAAACTTTCATCCCCTATTTTATTCCCTTGGGGGTAGAATTGATCAAAATCCTTTCTTAGCGGATGCCTACGTCATAACATCATCGAAATGTATAAAGTGGTTGGTACCGCGGCTTGAGAAAAGGTGGTCAGAGTGTAGTTTTTTTTCCGATGTCTTATTCTACACTACACTACGGGCCGAAGGCAGCGGCTTCCATTTTATATTGTACATTGACATTGACCAAACAGAAAGTATACTTTACGTTGAAATTAAATGGATTTGATTCGATTTGTCTAGTAACTTTAATGACCTGCGATACATACATATACAACGGGTATCAAAAATACCCAATAAACTCGCATGATTCAATTAAAACTGTTTTTATACGGATTTATGCTCGTTTATTACATTTTTACAATTTTCCGACGTTTCGGCACTTTTTCAGGTGCCATAGTCCCGGATGACTGAGGTGACGGGCGTCTTTTAGAAAGCATTAACGGTTAGTTTACTACCCTCGGCAAAAATTACAAAAGTTAATTATGAAGTTACGTTCCAAAATAGACAAACCAATTATTTTTTATATGAAGTCAACAATATTGATTATTAGTAATTGAAGTTAAAATTAAATTTATAAACTAATTACTTTACATGAACTTAAAAATACTGTTTATTAATTGAAATTAATTTTTTTTTCACACTCCACACAAAAATACTGTTTATTAATTGAAATTAATTTTTTTTCACACTCCTAGCAAGGGGATCTCATGCACTTGAACACTGGTTCCCATGCTACCGGTATGTTCCAACCACGATCTCTATTATAATTTGGATGTCGGCGGATCTCTATTGCCTCGCGTATCACTCTAGGGAAGAAACCGTTTTCTCGGGCTAGAACTTTAACTTCATCGAAATGTATAAAGTGGTTGGTACCGCTAAGTGTATGCTCGCTGACTGCGGATCTACCAGAGCAGTGGCGGGGCAAGACCTAAATTTGATGTGGGCAAGACAGATTCCGCGAGGCCGTACTCTGTGGCAACCTGAAGAGGGATTTTATAAAATAACTAGCTATCCGCCCCGGCTTTTTTAGTTCAAATAAACAATTATCTTATGTTGTACACAGTTATAAACTTTTCTCTTCAATCACTTTACAACGGATTTTGACACTTCAAGCATCAAAATCCGTTGCATAGTTTTCAAGATTAAAGAATACATGGATATAGGGACAGAGAAAGCGACTTTGTTTTATACTATGTAGTGATAGTGATAAAAAAAAAAAGAAACAAGTGCCAAGTTTTTATTCAAAAAAATACAAATTAGATTAATGAAAAATTACAAATCGTAAATTTATAGGTGGAGATGACAATAAAAATAAATTAAATATCGGCTCTCAAAGGATGCTTCCAGTCGAAAAAACAATTAATTTAATTCCATTTTTAAAAAATATGGATCATGACGATGTTTCTGACAGTAATATTTATGCAATCAGGGCTGCAGTCAGAATATAATTTTACATTTTAAATATTTTCTTTATCTAAATAATTATATATAACTCAAATGTGACTGACATAGTGATCTATCAACGCACAGCCCAAACTACTGGACGGATCGGGCTGAAATTTGGCATGCAGGTAGATGTTATGACGTAGGCATCCGCTAAGAAAGGATTTTGATCAATTCTACCCCCAAGGGAATAAAATAGGGGATGAAAGTTTGTATGAAACTTTGTCAATTTTAAACCGATCGGGCTGAGACTTTGCATGCATAAAGCTACTATGACGTAAGCATCCTCTAAGAAAGAATTTTGATAAATTCCACCCCTAAGGGGATAAAATAGGTGATGATGTAGGATGTAAATGTATTAGTTTGAACCTATCAGTACCTGGAACTAATGGAACGAATAAATTAAGACGAACAAAATAATTTCTAGTTCTAAATGTTGACAATAGATGGCGTTATTAGTATTTTAAATCGCGCTATCTTTGTGTTTTCACTGAGTTACATATACCCGATGATGAGTGGCCGCCGTATCTAATAGTACATACTATACAGGGTGTCTCATTCAAATAGGTCAGTATGGGAAAGTCTGAAACTATAAGACATACGAAGATCTGTTCTGAGGAACCATGTCATCGATTTTAATAACAAGAAAAACTGCATTCATACATTTTAAAAAAACATCTGTACTCCGTTCGGGAATCGAACCCGGTTGCTTTGAAAAAAAAAACCTACACTATTTTTCTATTTAGATATCAACTGTGTAGGTCTTAAGCAGTAAATGTCTGTATAAAACATGATGTCTTAAATGAATAAAATGCATTGTTTTCATACAAAATGCAATCGTAAGAGCGTTACCTAAACGTGTTGAATATTGTATTGAAAAAGTCGGCGGTCACTTCGAGCACCTACTAAAATAAATTTAAATATGTGAAAACAATGCATTTTATTCATTTTAGAGATCATGTTTCATACAGACATTTACTGCTTAAGACCTACACAATCGATATCTAAATAGAAATAGTGTAATTTTTTTTTTTCAAAACAACCGGGTTCGATTCCCGAAAAGAGTATAGATGTTTTTTTTTAATATATGAATGCAGTTTTTCTTGTTATTAAAATCGATGACATGGTTCCTAAGAACAGATCTTCGTATGTCTTATAGTTTTAGACTTTCCCATACTGACCGATTTGAATGAGACGCTCTGTATATCTAAATATTTCTAGCGGATTATATTTGACGATTTTGGCTGTTCTTTTCTTGGCATATTTTGGATTGCATTTGCTTTGTTTTGGTTTAGTAGTTTTGGTTATAGACTATGCTTTGTATTTGGTATTTGTTTTGTTTTTGTTTGGTTTGAGTATAGGTTTTGTCGGTTAGACTTTATTAAAATGGCTAAAGAAAATCTGAACGATAATGGAGAAGTTGAAGAATGTACTGTCGGCCCTATTGTTGGTGACGGTGCATGTTTGTTTCGTGCTCTCTCTTATTTAATGTACGGAACACAAGATAGAGCGATTGAGATGCGTTCAGAAATTGTCAGATATGTGGTTAATGACTGGAGCAAGTTTTCAATTATGTATGACCCACGACAGGAATGGTGATAACTACGTAACACCTGATGAATATTTTGCTGATATGATGAAAAATGCTACTTATGGCGGATTTTGTGAGTTAATAATAGCAGGATTAATATTCCCTTTTAAGTTTGAAGTTTATAGAAACGGTCTCATATATACGGAATCTGGATCTAACGACTATCCGGTAAGGCGATTACGATTCAGCCAAGATTTGTCCAGTGGGCATTTTGATGCCTATCTTCCCATAGCAGCACAGAAAATTACTCGGCGTCGTATGGAGGTAGCTGTAGAAGAACATGATTTTGGAATTGATACACCTTCGCAACTTAAAGTTGATAAGGGTTGTCAGGAGGTACCTGTTTTAGAGCATGAACATTCTATTATTTCACCTATTGTATCTTCAATAAATTATGATGAAAATTTGATAAGAAGTTTACTGTCCCAACAATCTGAGTCTGTGACATTAATAGAAAAAAGAAAAACAAACGCAGGGCAAGGTTTACTAATTACACACAAAAAAATCAAATAAAAATGGCACAATAAAAATATGGACAGACTCTACCTGAATCCCACCGTAAAGCTGTGTCTGAATATAAGAAAAAAAATCCTGATGTACAAAGGCAAGCTGTCGCCACCTCCCAGGCTGCACACCCTGAAAAACACAGGCAAGCTGTCGCCACCTACCAGGCTGCACACCCTGAAAAACATAGGCAATCTACTGCACTATATCAGGCCAAGAATACCGATGTGCATGGAGTGATTCAGTCACGGTATAGAAAAAATACAATGACGCGCTGCAGTACCCGTTGATGTTTTGCTGGGGGGATGATGGCTATTCAATCAACATACCACAATACGATCCCACAACTAAGTTGCCCTTGAAAAAAACAGTCTCTGCTGTAAGTTTTTATTCATACAGAATAATGATAAGAGAAGGAGAAGATAAGTCTGCGATCCGCGCTTAACAAGAACAGCACGATATTTACTTGCTCCACGTAGATATTTAATTTTGAGGGATCAATTTGAACTTTTAAAGTGTGAAATCTATATCAAAAGTATCATAGTGACTTCATTTATTCAACACTAAAAAATAGCATAAATATTCGCAGTTTATCCATTAATATAAACCGAAACATCGAAAGGGATTGGATTCTTCTCGGTCAAAATTGTGCAACACGATCGTAAGCCGGACAACCAGCAGCGGTGTGGGTCACTGACCTCACGCGTCACGCGGCCGAATCGAGCGACGAGTGTCTTATCACCGGCGTACGTCATGCTCCGCGACGTCACATACTAGCCCGACTTATATTATACGCCTCGCCGCCACCCGTGTACTACGCGCTCCGCTTCGACACTTGTCACTGGGATATTAGCGGTGCGGGGCAGGTGAGCGGTCTACTGCATATTAATAAAACAAAAACAGAATGAAAAAAAACACAAAGTTCAACTGCCGAGATGAACAAAGCAACGGCACCACAATCCTGCTGTGCTTGCTGCTGTGAGAAACTCAGTAATGAGGATACTTCGGGCCAAATCACCTGCTCGAGTTATACAAATCGCTTTCATAAAACCTGCGTAGACGTTTCGTCCCATACCAGAAAAAAGCTGTCTGGCTGGACATGCCCTGAGTGTAAATGTAAGAAACCAAAACTTAACAACGCCGATACTCCGGTGCGTTCGTCTTGTGGCGCTCCCTCCGATGATTTTTCAAGAATAAACACTCGGAAACGAGACCGCGTATCCAGTCTTGAGCCGTGCTTCCTAACGCAAGATGAAATCAGAGAATTAATATCTGAAGAGCTTTCTAAATCGCGCTGCTCAGCCGTGAGCCCAAGGGTTGGGCTGGGCACCGACGGGAGAGCGGCCTCACTCGAAGCGCAAGAGACTCCGTCTTTGAATGTGTTTAGAGAAATGATTGCCACCGAAATGGAAAAATTTACGAAAAATTTTCAGTTGTCGATCAAAAAGACCATATCTGATCTTATTTCCTGTGAGTTACGGGAAATAAAAGCCGACATCTCTACCCTAAAATCATCAATTTCCTATGCCGATAAAACGAACGAAGAGCTGACTATAAAAATTAAGGATATCGAGAGCGAACTGAAAGTAGTGTCTTCACAGATAAACGAACAACATCACCTAAGAGAGTCGCTAGTTAAAATTGAGCAGCAGGGTGAGGACCGGGAGCAATGGTCTCGAAGGTCCAACATTGAAATCTATGGAATACCGGAAAAGAAAGACGAGAACTTACTGAACATTCTCAAGGTGATTGCTGAACGAACCGGGGCCCCTTTGAATGTCGCTACTGATATCGACTTTATTTCCAGAGTGGCCCCCAAGAGCAAGGAAAACTGGAGAGTTAAACCCATAGGTCGAGTACTAATGGCGAGAATGTCCACGTAAAAGCCGTCAACGAATTCGTAACAATCGTAATTTTAAACTAACTGTTGATAAAAGCCATTTTTAATAGGATCATACCTGATAAAACCAATTATGTCACTCTAAATTATGTAGGGCTCTGGTCATTTGTTGCAATGTTAAGTAGCGCACTTTTGCTATGCATTTCCTGTTACCAGAAAAACGGCGTATTATTTAGACCTCAATAAAGATGTGTAGCGATTGGAAGTTCCTGTTGCTAATTCTAAACGTTTTGACTCCGTCGATTTTCGGAGATTTGATGTCACCCAACATCGGTCAAGGATTATCTCCAAAGCAGTTTGTAAGAAACCATTCTTTTATAATCCGCTATTTGACTCTCTTTTCAAGTAAGTCTTAAACGGTAAATAACTCTTCCATTAGACCAAAAAATATTTTAGTATATTTTTTGAGGACCTAAAAGCAACATAAAAATATTTTAAAACTTTATTTTCCTAAACAGCCCAAAACGCGGTTTGCCATTTTTGTCTATGGTTTGAAGACCAAAAAATTGTACACAACGTTTGACATTCAATTTTCTGTAAGTCATCTCTGAGCACAGTGAAATAACAACAACGCAACCATGATTTCATCGAATTTACATCCAAAATATACAAATTATCATTATTGCATTGTTCGAGAATGAAAAAATCACGTCACTAAAGACCTCCGGGAAGTTGTGGATTCGTATACCCAGTGAAATTAACATTCGAAAAACTTGGCTCAAACTTGCCAAAAGAGACCCCGACTCTTTATCAATTGAAACTCGGGTGTATTTATGTAAAGATCACTTTGATGTAAGTCCTATAATAATCAATGTCCACTGGCTCTGGCTGAATGATGTTTGTTTACATACTTTAGATGGTTTCAAGATGGCGGATAACGTTTTCGCCGTTACGAATTAAACGAGGAAAAGAATTTTTTACTTTGCAAATTTTGCAGCCATCCTGCATACTTACTTAGCAAAATCAATATATTTCGGTTTCTTACGTTAAATACTATTGAAAATATTCATTTATCGCGTCAAATTTTATACGTGTCAAATAGCGGATTATGTCCTCTTCGTCATCATACGGTTTTTAGGCTGAAAAGCCAAGCATAGCTAGAAGCGGGTATTATATGTGTTTGCTTTTAGGTCCTCAAAAATATACTAAAATATTTTTTGGTCTAATGGAAGAGTTATTTACCGTTTAAAACTTACTTTAAAAGAGAGTCAAATAGCGGATTATAAAAGAATGGTTTCTTACAAACTGCTTTGGAGATAATCCTTGAACGATGTTTACATTAAACGTAAACAATACTAGATGTAATAGGGGATAACCGCATTCCGTTTATTCGGCAACCAGCCCTATGCAACTATCCCGGTACATGGGAAGAAGATTCGAGCCCATAGAATCAGTACTCATTGTAAGGGATTCAGATGAGGACTGGGTCTCAGTGAATGATCAGTTTTGCGTGACGGTTCACTGCGGGCTGGCTTTTCCTAGTTAGCAAACCTCCACGAAAATCCTATATAGAAACAGCAGTGGAGTAACTACAATGTAATAAATACGTCCCATTTATGTTCTTAGTAATGTGATGCACATTGCACATAAAATTATTATAATTATGACTTTTCGTAGTTTATAAGACGAATATAGTGAGTAAAATAGGTTTACCGGTGAAAAGACACTCCCATGTTTTTGAATAGCATGTATCACAGCGATTTCAGCAGGTAATCACTGCGCAATTAGGCATTTTTTTCAGATGTTACTACGACGGCTGGCGCGACGCGATTGACGGCCATATTTTAAAGTTTCGCAGAGGTTAGCCCAAATGGGCTAACGTTGGGCGACAGTGCCACGCCCACAAGGCACTTCTCCTTATTTTTGTGTTCTGAGGGCCCGCCACTCTTACAATCTTCCACCAACCCGGACTTGCCCCCTGTGGTGTGCCTATGCCATTTATTTTTTAACTCAAAACGGGACAGTACTTTATTTTGGTCAATTAAATAAGAAGTAGTCAATGAAAAACGAAACACTTTTTTAAAGTTAAGAAAAAGTTGGATTAGTTACAAGATACAAACTATACCAACATTTTTAATTATATTTATACTTATCAGAGGAAAAAATTTGCTTTAATATTGCTAATGATAATTTTAAGTAAGAGTGAAACTCCTGGCACTTTTTTTATAATTACCTTAATTATTAACATTGCTTTTAGAATCTGTAACTGGGTTCTTTTCAGATGTCCACAATTTGTTCATCATAGAAAATACTCTTTCTACGAGAGCAATTTGTAGGTACCAGGCGAACATAAAATATATTTAATTAAAACAGAGCATTTTCGAAAACGGGACAATTTGGCGTCCTGTGGTTAATTTCGGGGACACCGGGACTCGTAATTACAAAAACGGACAGTCCCGTTCAAAACGGGACGTCTGGTCACGTTATGTATGCCCTAACCTTCCTACCATGCAGGAAGAGACCCGCGCGCCACTAGTGGGGTATACAAGGTTTGATATCGAATCGAATTATTTATCGCAAGAACGCCAATCCCAATAGACACGACGTATCGACATTATGACGCCCAACGTGGAGCGTCAAAACTCATCTGAGTTATCTTGACCTTTTTATAGAGACCCACAAGTTGAAAAACACTGCTAAGCTAACAATTTAATTCGACCATAAACGGGATTCTCGCGAATCTGATAAGCGGGGACTTTGATCCCCCTGTGCGAATTACTGGTCATTAGATGAACAGCGCCTCAATTACGTAACTTTTCACATAGTTATATATGTGTGCAAAAACGAAATCTCCACAGGACTTTATCGTAAGTATAGGTAATTACGTGGCTAAATATCACTTTCTTCTTCTTCTTCAGGCTACATTAGTCCACTGCTGGACATAGCTCTCTCCTAATGAGCGCGTTGGGTTGTGCCATCATTGGGAGAAATTGCCCATAATCCCCACGCTGGGCATGCAGGGTTGGGGATCGCAGTTTGGTGGAGTTCTATGCAGGGGCGCTGCTGCCCACCCCCCCGGTTTGTGTCCCTTAGTCGCATTTCACGACACCCGCGGGAAGAATTTGGGTTGGTGCTATTCTCTAGGCCGACAACACAAGCCAAATATAAATATCACTGTCACCTATCAGATATCCACTGAAATGCTGTGCCCACTATATGTGATACATATTATGCCGCCTCAAATAGAGATCGTGGTTGGAACATACCGGTAGCATGGGAACCAGTGTTCAAGTGCATGAGATCCCCTTGCTAGGAGTGTGAAAAAAAATTAATTTCAATTAATAAACAGTATTTTTGTGTGGAGTGTGAAAAAAAAATTAATTTCAATTAATAAACAGTATTTTTAAGTTCATGTAAAGTAATTAGTTTATAAATTTAATTTTAACTTCAATTACTAATAATCAATATTGTTGACTTCATATAAAAAATAATTGGTTTGTCTATTTTGGAACGTAACTTCATAATTAACTTTTGTAATTTTTGCCGAGGGTAGTAAACTAACCGTTAATGCTTTCTAAAAGACGCCCGTCACCTCAGTCATCCGGGACTATGGCACCTGAAAAAGTGCCGAAACGTCGGAAAATTGTAAAAATGTAATAAACGAGCATAAATCCGTATAAAAACAGTTTTAATTGAATCATGCGAGTTTATTGGGTATTTTTGATACCCGTTGTATATGTATGTATCGCAGGTCATTAAAGTTACTAGACAAATCGAATCAAATCCATTTAATTTCAACGTAAAGTATACTTTCTGTTTGGTCAATGTCAATGTACAATATAAAATGGAAGCCGCTGCCTTCGGCCCGTAGTGTAGTGTAGAATAAGACATCGGAAAAAAAACTACACTCTGACCACCTTTTCTCAAGTCATCCTAAATCTAACACATCAATAGACACCTATAAGTATGATAAGTATTTTCATCCAGCTCATCTTTATTGGCGTAGGTATACTAACAGGTACTTACAAACTTCGCTGTTGAGAAACCAATGTCTGGGGAAGCGGTTTTCGAATCTGCATTTAAAAATGAAAATAATGTAATGAGCAGAGCGTGCTTCCAACAGAGATACATTATTGCAATTGATGCACCTGATAAATTGTAGCCATTGTTGGTAATTTTAGCAGGCAACTACTGGAACATTTTGAAAGGCGTTTAGTTACCGAAAATCCCAGCAATGCCTTGATTACGCAACTTTTCACGTATACTACTGTGTGTACCGCGAAAGCGGAATGTTTACTTAGCTCTGCCCTATAGGTTTGAGGCGGCATAATATGTATCACATATAGTGGGCACAGCATTTCAGTGGATATCTGATAGGTGACAGTGATATTTATATTTGGCTTGTGTTGTCGGCCTAGAGAATAGCACCAACCCAAATTCTTCCCGCGGGTGTCGTGAAATGCGACTAAGGGACACAAACCGGGGGGGTGGGCAGCAGCGCCCCTGCATAGAACTCCACCAAACTGCGATCCCCAACCCTGCATGCCCAGCGTGGGGATTATGGGCAATTTCTCCCAATGATGGCACAACCCAACGCGCTCATTAGGAGAGAGCTATGTCCAGCAGTGGACTAATGTAGCCTGAAGAAGAAGAAGAAAGTGATATTTAGCCACGTAATTACCTATACTTACGATAAAGTCCTGTGGAGATTTCGTTTTTGCACACATATATAACTATGTGAAAAGTTACGTAATTGAGGCGCTGTTCATCTAATGACCAGTAATTCGCACAGGGGGATCAAAGTCCCCGCTTATCAGATTCGCGAGAATCCCGTTTATGGTCGAATTAAATTGTTAGCTTAGCAGTGTTTTTCAACTTGTGGGTCTCTATAAAAAGGTCAAGATAACTCAGATGAGTTTTGACGCTCCACGTTGGGCGTCATAATGTCGATACGTCGTGTCTATTGGGATTGGCGTTCTTGCGATAAATAATTCGATTCGATATCAAACCTTGTATACCCCACTAGTGGCGCGCGGGTCTCTTCCTGCATGGTAGGAAGGTTAGGGCATACATAACGTGACCAGACGTCCCGTTTTGAACGGGACTGTCCGTTTTTGTAATTACGAGTCCCGGTGTCCCCGAAATTAACCACAGGACGCCAAATTGTCCCGTTTTCGAAAATGCTCTGTTTTAATTAAATATATTTTATGTTCGCCTGGTACCTACAAATTGCTCTCGTAGAAAGAGTATTTTCTATGATGAACAAATTGTGGACATCTGAAAAGAACCCAGTTACAGATTCTAAAAGCAATGTTAATAATTAAGGTAATTATAAAAAAAGTGCCAGGAGTTTCACTCTTACTTAAAATTATCATTAGCAATATTAAAGCAAATTTTTTCCTCTGATAAGTATAAATATAATTAAAAATTTTGGTATAGTTTGTATCTTGTAACTAATCCAACTTTTTCTTAACTTTAAAAAAGTGTTTCGTTTTTCATTGACTACTTCTTATTTAATTGACCAAAATAAAGTACTGTCCCGTTTTGAGTTAAAAAATAAATGGCATAGGCACACCACAGGGGGCAAGTCCGGGTTGGTGGAAGATTGTAAGAGTGGCGGGCCCTCAGAACACAAAAATAAGGAGAAGTGCCTTGTGGGCGTGGCACTGTCGCCCAACGTTAGCCCATTTGGGCTAACCTCTGCGAAACTTTAAAATATGGCCGTCAATCGCGTCGCGCCAGCCGTCGTAGTAACATCTGAAAAAAATGCCTAATTGCGCAGTGATTACCTGCTGAAATCGCTGTGATACATGCTATTCAAAAACATGGGAGTGTCTTTTCACCGGTAAACCTATTTTACTCACTATATTCGTCTTATAAACTACGAAAAGTCATAATTATAATAATTTTATGTGCAATGTGCATCACATTACTAAGAACATAAATGGGACGTATTTATTACATTGTAGTTACTCCACTGCTGTTTCTATATAGGATTTTCGTGGAGGTTTGCTAACTAGGAAAAGCCAGCCCGCAGTGAACCGTCACGCAAAACTGATCATTGTTCAATGCGATGTTTCGAGGTACGGCCGCATGTATTTGCCGCGAAATTTCAAATTCACCAGTAGGTCAGCTGGAGACATAGTGATGGGGTAGTACCTTTCTTTTCAGACTGATTAAGTATCGATATTATTGAGGCATTTATAATCGTTCGTCCAGACTACCAAAATTACTAGAACCAATTATTGTAAGACTAGGTATTTAGTATTATCGTCGACTATTGCCCGCGACTCCATCTGCGTTGACTTCAGCTTGCGTTGCTAAGGAAGCTTTTATTTTAGTAGAAGGATTTTGTCTTACTAAAAACAGGCCTAGCTTCGATCATGTATTTCAAAAAGTTTCTAATGAAGATAAAGAAAAATACGAAAGAAAAATGGATCAAAATACAGAGTACCATTTGCTCCATCTATTTTACAGAGAAGTGTTTCCAGATGCTAAAGTGGGGGAAAAATATTTCTGTGGGCAGTTCCTACTTTGAAAATACCAGTAATAACGAGTTCCATAAAGGTTGAGGTACCAGTATATTTAAAATCACGATAAAATTTTACATGGTTGAGAATATTCAATTATCACTTTATTCTAATCTTCATTTCATATGGAAGACGCATAACTCTCCAAAAGAAAGTTTTCTAAAGAAACAAATCAGGTGATGTGGTTGTGGTACTAAATCATAGTCTTATATATTTAATTTTTTATGAGCGTTATGTTATAAATGAAATTCGATTATGTAATGAAAAACAAGTTAAATAAAGCATTTTCAGTATTTTAATAATTTATTTACCATTTTAGATCCGACAAGTTCTCGAATGGAGACCACAATATGGTATGTCGGTACTTGCTTATATGTCATATCGGCAAGTGCAGCGTCGGACGATAAGATGGAGATAAGATCTCATCCTTGTCGAAGGAAGACGCTGGATGTAAGCCGCTTTCAACTGGTCTTTTTGGAAATCCATGGAGGAGGCCTATGTCCAGCAGTGGATATCTTGTGGCTGAATGATGACGATAGTGAAAATATTCTCTGTAGGATTTCAGTCGGATGCTGATATTATTTTTTAATCTATATAATGTTTCGAAAGTTTCATTGATTTTTTTTTTGACAAGCTTACAAAAGTTCTTCCTATTTTCTGTATTTTTAATTAGGAATGTAGCGGCGTGTGCGATCGCTACGTTATCGTATATATTGCAGAAAGAATTCAAGAAATTTGGATATCTTCAATTAAGCGCTGTGTGTATCATTCAAAAGTTTATTCGTAACAGAAAAAAAATACATATATCGAGGATAGGGGGCGGTGGGGACATCTAGATTTGCCTAACCAATCACGTCGATTATCACGACATCGCGGCTTCATCTGATTGGCTATCGATCACGTCACAGTGCTCCGATGTGTCTGCATATTATTGGCTGATAGATCTATCTACCATAGACAGAGCTTGTAGTGGTGTGACATGGGTGCCGAACATGCCCCCGGCCTTGAAAGCACTAGCTTTCGACATCTCTTGGCACCTCAGCTTGACCTGCTGCGTCTGCTGAATCTTGCTCGACGAGTGGGCAGATCTTCGTGTAGGCTCGCCTTACAATGCCTGACTCCGTGCGTATGTCTGCCACCCTCGAGACGCCGTCGGTTCCAGGGATGGATTTCAACACTCGACCTAGCTGCCATTTAAGTGGGGGAGGCTGCTATCCTTAATAACTACCAGCGTATTGGGCAGAAGCTCAGCGGTGCTACTGCGCCATTTCGTCCTCACTTGTAGCTCTGAGACGTACTCATTGGCCCAGCGGGACCAAAAGTGCTGCCGGATTTGTTCAAGTCTCTGATAGCGCGAGAGGCGATGCATTGGCGTTTCGGCAACGTCGGCGCAGGCGGGCGCGGTGAGCGGTCGACCAACCAGAAAGTGCGCTGGACTTAGCGGAAGAAAGTCTTGAGGATCTGTGGATAGAGGGGTCAGTGGACGGGAATTCAGGACTGCTTCTACTTGTGTGAGTACCGTGCTGAATTCCTCGAACGTAAGATGCGCGTTTCCCACTACTCGGCGTAAGTGGTACTTACATGACTTGACCCCCGCCTCCCAAAGGCCACCAAAATGAGGAGAATAAGGGGGGATAAAATGAAATTTTATTTGTTGGCTAGTTGCGTAATCAATTATTTCTTTGCTGCAATTAGCTAAAAACTTGTCAAAATCGTTTTTGAGACCAACAAAATTACGACCATTGTCGGAAAATATTTCTAATGGCTTGCCGCGACGAGCAATAAAGCGCTTTAAAGCAAGCAGGTATGCTTCAGTGGAAAGGTCACTAACAAGCTCCAGATGAATAGCCCGCGTGACAAAACAAACGAACAGGCAAATGTAGGCCTTTATAGTTCTTGCGCCCCTACCTCTACGGTTCAAAATAAGCACAGGCCCCGCATAGTCTACCCCACTGCGTATGAAGGGATATGTTTGAGTAATACGTTCTTTGGGTAAATTTCCCATCAAAGGTGACATGGTTTTACCTTTCATGCGCTTACAAGTAGTACATTGATGAACCACCTTTCTAGCTAAATCCCGGCCACCTATAGGCCACCATGACTCGCGAAGGTGAAATAGTAACGCCTGCGGGCCGGCGTGCAGCAACTGTTTATGTTCGTAACGAAACAACAATAATGAAATATATTGCTTGCTTGAGATTAAAATCGGATGTTTTTTGTTAAAATTGAAATCTGGGGAATTTTGAATGCGGCCACCTACTCGCAGAATCCCATTCTGATCCATAAATAAATTCAGTCTGGACAAGCTGTGTTTTGATTTTAATACATGCCCTTTAGCGATCAACTTTACCTCATCTGAAAAAGACTCAAACTGAGATAGCCTTACTAACCGTATCTCTGCCTCCTCCAATTCGCTCACGCTTAGGCTGCCCGTACGCATTATGTTTTTGTTGCGCGCATTATAAATAAATCTTAACATAAATGCGACGGCGCGTCTCATTCGGTTATATTGCGAAAATCGAGTGAATGGAAAAAAGGATGGGTCAGGTGAGTTGTTGTCAGCAGCGAGTGATACAACTGCAACGCATGTTTTCAACTCGGGTAACGGTTCTGAGGCGTTATCTAACTGTGTACCATAGGCAGGTACTTCATCGGATTTGAAATTTATGTCATGCAGAAATTCCGGTCCCTCCCACCATAAAATGGAAGAGGAGAGGTCCCGCAAGTTAATACCGCGTGACACCAGGTCAGCTGGGTTAGCCCTGCCGCTGACATGACGCCATGGACGGTCCTGTGTTAGTTCATGAATTTCTGCGGTTCTGTTTTGGACGAATGTTTTTAATAAATTAGGCGCCATACGTAGCCAGCCTAAAACAATCGTAGAATCAGTCCAAAACATCACGTGACTGAAATCACAGCGTAAAGAGTGACGAACCTTATCAAATAGCCGAGCGCCCAACAGTGCTCCGCATAGCTCGAGCCTAGGCACACTGACCGGTTTTAAAGGTGCGACCTTGCCCTTCGAACACAATAGACGTACTGATACCGTTATGTTGTTTTTATTAACTGCGCGAATATAGACGCACGCTCCGTACGCTGTTTGGGATGCGTCAGTGAAAATATGCATCTCTAAATAAGTGGGGTTAGTACCTATGACATGCCGGGGTATTCTTATGGTTTCAAGTAAAGGCAGGGAAGCGACAAACTGGTTCCATATTCGTGTGACGTCACCAGTGGGTAGCGCGTCATCCCAACCCAACTTAAGCAACCACAGTTTTTGTAATAAAACCTTTACTAGCATTATCGCGGGACTAAGCAGGCCTAGCGGGTCAAATATTTGCGACACACTTGACAATATAGACCGCTTCGTAACAGGTTTTTTATCATCTTCATAGTGCGTATTGAAATGGAATTCATCTGATAGATGATACCAACCTAAACCTAAAGTTTTAGTGTTAGTATTTTCGTTCAAAGTAAAGTCCTTTGAGTCTTCAGGCGACTGTACATTGTCGACGGGAAAAAAGTTGTAGGTCCACTTACGTAATGGAAAACATCCTAATTTTAATGTACCAGCAACTTTGGTACATAAGTCTAGCAACTCGGTTTTATCGTCGGACCCTGTTATCATGTCGTCGACTCAAAAATCGCGACTGATCACTCTTTGAACCTCGGGATCCGTGCTTTCAGTGCCTAATTGTTTCAGGCACCTCACACTTAGAAATGGCGCGGACGCGGTTCCGTAGGTCACCGTATTTAGTTTAAAAATACTCAGTGGTTGGGAGGGCTCGTCACGCCAGAGAATAAGTTGTAGGTCGCGCTGATCTTCGGCGATCAGACACTGCCTATACATCTTCTCTACGTCTGCGCAGGCCACGAAACGGTACTGCCTAAAGCGGAGCAGGATGTCAATTAGGTCACCCTGTATAGGCGGACCCACAAGCTGCAAGTCGTTAAGCGAGTTACCAGTACTTGACGCCGCGCTGGCGTCAAACACAACACGAAGTTTGGTTGTGGTACTATGCTCACGAAAGACCCCGTGATGCGGCATAAAGTAATGCGGATCTCCATACGACTCCACGCGTGACATGTGACCCAAGAGCTCGTACTCGTGAATGAAATCACTGTACAGTTTTTTGTAAGTGGTTGAACGTTGCAAACGCTTTTCTAACGCTTTAAATCGGCGTTCAGCTTGAGGACGGGTTTCGCCTAGCGTATCAGGAGGGAGTTTATGAGGTATACGAACACAGAACCTCCCTTCACTTGTGCGTGTAGTAGTGTGAAGGAAGTGCTCCTCGCAGGCACGCTCCTCATCCGTGCGCTTATCCCAGACCTGTGAAACTTCCTCGAGCTCCCAGAACTGCCTTAGTTGAGTGTCAATATTGTTAGTTGACTGAGTGAAGTGACATTGAATATGTTTAACATCGCGCGAATTTATGTTAATTTTAATCGGACCGGAAATAATCCAGCCTAGCTTGGTACTGTGTAGAAAAGGACCGTTGTGTAACCTAATTCTACCATCGCTTAAGAGATTCCAAAATTGATCTGCGCCTAATAAAATATCAATATTTTTGGAATCTAGAAAATGTGGGTCTGCCAACTGAATGCCGTCTGGAATACAGAACTGTTGTGCGGTTAGTTCACACGCAGGTGGCAGCACCGATGTTATGTGCGGTAATACAAAACATTGAATGTTTAAGGTGTAGTGATTAAAGTGCGATTTAATTTTTACAACACAACTTTGCGTGCATTGTGTGATAGTGTCACCTACACCATGGATTTTGTGAGTGGACTGTAACAATTGTGTGTCAAGTAAATCGCATAAGGATTTAGTAATAAAGCATCTTTGGCTGCCGCTGTCTAGGAGTGCGCGGGCTGTGTGATATTTACCATTCCTATCAGCTATCTCGATAAGAGCTGTGGACAATAAAACAGGTTGCACACTGACGGACTGTGCGTATTGTGTCTGCATGTGTGCATTGTTTACGTGAATGCAGCCGTTTTTATCACCGAATGGGATGGAGTCCGCGGAGGAGGACGCGTGCGCGGGGGGAGAGGGCGACCCGCCTGAGGAAGCGGTGACCGGTTTGTTATTTTGATGCGAATGCAGTAGTCGATACTACTGCATTCGCATCAAAATAACAAAATAACAAAATAAATTAGACTGATTAGCCTGCGCGTCATTGTGAATCAATGAGTTATGTTTTTGATTGCATTTTCTGCACGAACCAAACCGACAAGTACCGACAGTGTGCCCAGCACGTAGGCAGTTCTGGCAAAGGTTGTGTTCCTGGATGAGTTTCAGTTTAGATTTTAAACTAGTGTCGAGGAATCGTTGACAAGAATAAAGTGGATGATTGGCGTTACACATTGGACACAACCTTTTGGAACTTGGTCGATCTTGTGGTTTATTTGTGGAGACATGACAGTGCGACAAGTTTGACTTCGGTGCGCTTTGTTTTTTGCTTTCATGACTGACAGTGCTGTGTGCTAAATGCAATGTTTCTAGCATGTCAGCCCTATCTTCCAGAAACTTGATCAAGCTGGTTACTTTTACAGACTGTTTGCTGTCACTTTTTGAAGCTAACGAGCCACGATATTGCTCCCACTCTCGCTCAGTAGTTTTATCTAGCTTAGACACGACCAGGTAGATAATCAAGGTGTCCCAGTCATCTGTGGGCTCCCCAAGTACCTTGAGTGCGCGTAAATTCTTCAAAATTGTGTCAATGAGTTTTCTTAGCATAACAGGTGACTCTTTAGTGAGAAATTGTAAATTAAAAAGTGCTTTAACGTGGTTTTGAATTAATAACCTACAATTATTGTACCTGTTTAACAATAAATCCCAGGCTACTACGTAGCTGTCTGAAGAAAACTCTAAAGCGTCTATTACTAATTCCGCGCTCCCTTTCAGTGATGATTTTAAGTAATGATACTTTTGAATGTCGCTTATTTCAGTGGAATTATGGACGAGTGATAAAAACGTGTCTCTAAATTCTAGCCAGTGCTCAAATGAACCGTCAAACGTAGGCATAGAAATTGTAGGCAATTGTACAGATTTTAATCTGGACTGATTATTACTAGCTTGTTTGGAGCTGTCAGAAACCCTTCCACTGCTTAGAACCAGCTCAGCCTTGGACATGACGTCATAATAGCAATTCTCAAACTGATCTCGCTGATCCAACTGAGTGGAAAGATCTGAATCACGAACATTCTCCTCTAGCGTAGATTGAAGGTCGTTAAATTCTTTCAGTAAATTGTGAGCTCCATCAATGCGTAATTTTAAGTCAATTCTACTCTGTGCTGACAAAATCTCCTCATTGGCAATATTATTAACATAGCTAGAGAAGCGTGTAAGTCTGCCCTTTACGATGCCGCGTTTACGAACAAGTTCACGGATCATTTGATCATCTAGACCTTCACAAGGGGACTTGGACCTACTCTCGGAGGTACTAGCGGTAGGATGTAAAGACATATTGGTGGCCAGTGAAAGAGGGAGGTACTCACGGTTGGAACGGCACGAAGGTAGACAGCAGGTGCTAGCAACGACACCTTAGCAGCTCGACGGCTGTGCAAACCAGGTATCTTACTCGCAATTTATGACTGAAACCAGTTTGAAGACACGGTATCACACAAGAGAAATGGAGAAGGTCGGGATAGGATGGGATGGCTGGCCGTACCGAGTTGTGCGCTTTGCTCGAGTGGCGTCCACGTCGACGTCCAAAGTCCAGCCTCCACGTGTCCTGTGCCTCGCTCCAGTAGGATTGCGATACCGTCCAGTATTAACGATGGAGATGCGTGCAGGGATCTCCACATACGAAGGTTCTTGAATCCTTGTCTCGTGGTCGTTTCCAATCGTCGATAGCGTCTTCGAAGATCAGATTTTTTATCCGGCCGATGGTCCAGCATGTAGCGGCGTGTGCGATCGCTACGTTATCGTATATATTGCAGAAAGAATTCAAGAAATTTGGATATCTTCAATTAAGCGCTGTGTGTATCATTCAAAAGTTTATTCGTAACAGAAAAAAAATACATATATCGAGGATATGGGGCGGTGGGGACATCTAGATTTGCCTAACCAATCACGTCGATTATCACGACATCGCGGCTTCATCTGATTGGCTATCGATCACGTCACAGTGCTCCGATGTGTCTGCATATTATTGGCTGATAGATCTATCTACCATAGACAGAGCTTGTAGTGGTGTGACATGGGTCCCGAACAAGGAAGTTACTTTATTTACAGGCCCATGATACATTTCAATCACAGCCATAAACATATTCTTTACTTAATCCTTATAATCCAAGCGTGGCTACTGATTTCCAATATATCGCTGTTACTCAGACAAGTGGCAATTTGTTTAGAAAAATGGTTGTTTTTTGAGTTTATACATGTGTTTATTGTATTTTTTATATAGCTGGGTGAATTATTTTCAGAGAATGAGAAAGTAATTGCTATTGTATTCTTAAAAAGTCAGCACTTCATTCTTTCACCCAACAAAAACTGCTGTTAATTTACAGAGTCCTAACAGAGTTACCAATATTTAAAGCCAATTTGTAAATGGTAATGTAAGTGCATTTCACGTTACATTGGGATTCATATACTAAATAAAATACAAAGAAATATCCAAGATCCAGGTACAAATGCGTCCCTGACCGTGGACATGCTCTTCACACAAATATTAGTTCTTTCCATTACCAGGATTTAAACCCAGAAGACCTAGCTTTCCGGACAGAGTCACTACCAAGTATGCTTCAGTGGTGTTCTGTCCAACAAATTTAACAAATTTAACATATCGTATTAGTATACAGTACAGAGGTCATCATCATTATCAAAATAATCAAATTCTATATCAGTAGAAAGCCAAGTTTGCGTCTTTATCATATACTGAAGCCACAAATACTGTCAAAAAGACACGTATTTAATAAATATTTACATTTTTAAAAACCTATTTAGAGGCTAAAAATTTCACCCATGCCGGGATTCGAACCCGCAACCTCTGGCTATCCGTACCAGCGCTCTACCAATTGAGCCAATGGGCGACTCACGGCATCAGTGAAATTTCGAACCTCTTTACAATATTCTCTGTTAAACCTAACTGCAAAGTTGGTAGTCGGGGCTGTAAGTAATGCAATTTGCTTAAGTCAGATGTCGCTGCCTGTACGTAATACAGAGAATATTGTAAAGAGGTTCGAAATTTCACTGATGCCGTGAGTCGCCCATTGGCTCAATTGGTAGAGCGCTGGTACGGATAGCCAGAGGTTGCGGGTTCGAATCCCGGCATGGGTGAAATTTTTAGCCTCTAAATAGGTTTTTAAATTTGTTCCTTAGCACGGGTTAGTACATTAAAAATAAAAATAGTGTAAATATTTACATTTCACAGGACAGTAAATTAAAATAGGATTATTTGTTTTAATAATATTGTTTTTGTAAATTTAACATGCTCTGTTTTTTGTATCATCCCAACACGAAGTATACTGTTAATAAATGAATAACCTTTCATCGGACAATTTTATCGATAGATGTATTATTTGATACAAGTGTTCCATCCCTAAGGAGTTCACCGACGCTGTTGTTTACGTGTACGAGTGTATTCGTACAATTGTTTTTCATAGTGTGCGAACCAATTAAAAGATTAGAACGCTAGTAAATGACTGGACAGACGTGTGCGTGAACCTTATATTTACAATATTGTGCATGTAATGAAAACGCACACATATTCAAAAGTGGCGACAGCGGTACCGGACTTATTTCGCGGCTAGGGCATATCTCCTTCTTTCTCTGATCTGAGGGCGGGCCTTACTGTCAGAAGTTATCAAGCCGCTTATAAGGCCTCTGACATGGCTTAACGACTGCCATTACCAGTAAGCGACTTCGCCTTGCCAAATGCCACTAACTGTAGTCACGTGACGGTCACCCATCCTGCACTTGACCGCGCCTGTTTGATTCCAATCACGCGGTTCCTCACGCCACGAGCGCTTCGGATACTGAGGCTATTATACCTCTTCCACGTGGAAGACTTGACACCTCAGTGCCTCCAGAAAAACCAGGAGCTGACGCAAACCTAATCGTGATGCAAGTTTACCTTTATGTACACCTCGGATTTAATGCTCATTTGAGTTCTACATTGATCTCAAGTCTTGGGGCACGCAGGAAGACCGTGGACCGAGGGCGAGGAAAAACGCGACGCCTGATATAGAATTGTCGCCCTCGCCTTTTTCTATGTTTGCCCTACAGACTAAATAAGATAGTGGGCCACATGTGGAATTCATCCATTTTGTATGAAACTGAATAAGCCGTTTTCAGCACAAATTCACAATGTAATGAGGGCTTTTCAAAGCGTCATTAAAAAAAACAGTACCGCAAGTTACTGATAGATGGTGCTGACGGCACATAATATGTCAAAATTGACATGACATCAATGTACAATACGAATAACAACTTCGCTGCCACCCACGCACCGGTGCGTGCGTGTGGTGTGGAGATAGCTCAAGCAAGGGGCCGGCTACGCACCGGTGCGTGCTAACGCCTAGTAAAGTTCTTTCAATGTTTGTAGCGCCGGCATTGGGCCAGGAATATAATTTGGCTTGAACTCTAAATATTTCGTTGAAGCTTTGCGGTTTTTTCGTATCTTGAACGGTTTTGTTTTTATTCGCGATAAAGATGAACTCAGAACAGGGCCCTTCTGGATCTAAAAGGCGGCGAAAACAGGTGTTTTATGTTTATGTAACCAGAGACCGTGATATAGAAGAGTTTGTATGGATTTGTATTTTTTTTTTATTTATTTATTATTTATTTATGTAAAAAGATTTGTATGGAGACAAATGCACAGGCACAAAGATTGATGGATAAAAATAAAAGACAAAGAACTGAGGGTAGACAAGAAGAACAAAGAAGAGACTATTCAAGGATAATTGGATGGAAACCGATTGCCGTAGGTACCTGAACTAAGGATTTTTCTTGGGTTTCCGGCAATGAAAAATTCATTCCTAGTGCCTAAAACGCACCGTTGCGTGCATTTCCCCCTCCCACTAAATACCATCCCCCCCTAAGGTTAATTTTCTTAGTATATGAAGGATGTATATAATCAAACAAATTTAAGTTTAAAACGCTTTTTATTATATTTGGCCTCCTGGTTGAAATTTGGGAGTTGTTCAGGTGGCAGCGAAGTTGATAAAATCAGTTAACGATTCGGCCAACGTTAAGACGAGACGTGATTCTGGCAGAAATAGTCGACATCGGCTAGTTGCCATGTTACCAAAATTGAATTGAATTGATTCGGCCAACCTCGGTAGTTATTATTGTCGTGCATCTCTCATCTCTCACATAGAGTTATCAAGTTACAGATATGACCTAGTTAGTTAGTTTGTCCTGTGGTTTCCGCACTTAGCCTCATAGTTGGGCCATTGTACGTAGCAGGGCTGTGAGATCACTCCAGCCATCCAATTTCTTTCCAGAAAGCCAGCAGTGCACCAATGATACCGCTGGGATCCCAGCTTTCCGATGGTCCGTTGCACTTCCACGCCTTCACACTGGATAGTCACGTGGGCGGGTGTTTCATCTTCCTTGAGGCATCCTCGGCACAACGGGCTGTCAGTTAGTCCCATGGTGTGGAAGTGTTTATTCAGTGGGCAGTGGCCCGTCATAAGTGCCACAGCTATGCGCAGATTGCATTTCCTCAGACGCAGCAGGCTGCGCGTGAGGCGCTTTGACATTTTCGGTAGAGCCTCTCTGGCTTGCCTGCATTTCGTTTCCGTTTCCCATAGTTCGGCATGCTGTGCTTCTGTTTGCAGCCTTAACCATTTGCGAAACTGGTTGTATGGTAGTGGGAGTAGAGGTTCGGGTCCTTCTACTGTAGTTTCGGAGCCTCTTCTGGCGAGCTCATCCGCAGCATCGTTGCCTAGGAAGCCGCTGTGCCCCTTTATCCATTGCAGGATGACTCTGTTGTTTGTGGATAGTTTTCCCAGCTCTTGGTGGCACTGTAGTGTAAAGCTGTTGTTTGTGAGCCATTCACAAACAATACGCATAATTTCAGCTCCGCCTCCTCCTCCTCCTCCGGCTCCTGGGCATAAACAACATAGGAAAAGGGCACAGTCGCTGAGCGCCATGACCGCGCTGGATGCACCTCAGCAAGGTCGGCCGCCGGCGACTGGAAATAGGGCTGGTGCTCAGGTGCAAAACGCCACGTCTGCCAATGGTAGTCGGCAGCTAGCAACTGAGCACCCAAAGCGATCGAGAAGCAGACGTAGAGGCCAACGCGGAGGGCAGCCGCCCCCTTGGAAGGCAACGGCTGCAGGAGCAGACGGCAGGACCCTCTCGGCTAGATCGGCAACCCGCAATAACCGAAACGTCTACACACAAGCGGCCGACGACGATTCCGAAGAGCCACCACGCTGTCCCGGAAGCCCCGGTAAAGCGTGGCAGAGCAGAAGTGACACTGTCGCCGGCCACTGGCAACAAACGACCACGCCTAGAACATGGCGACGGTAGGGCACCCAGCTACGCGGAGACGGTTAAATCCCATCTCCACGTAGCGGTGACCACCGTCCAACGCCAAGATTTAACAGACGAGCAAGCGGCCGAGCTCAAGGTGACTCTGGAAGGAGCCGCCTTTGATGGCATACTGGCGTGCAGCACCGGCGAAGGCACCCAGATCTGTTTCACTCGCAAACCGGTCATGAGCGAGGGGGTGGCAGCATACTCCTTGCCTACATCCACTCCAAAGACGAGGACTGGCTGCTGCGCGTGGGTGACATGCTGTCTGATTAGATGGCGGGGTCACGCGTAGCAGCTGTAGTGGATGTCGTACAAACAAACCTCCAGCACAAGCAAATTGCTTCAGCCACTCTACGTAGCTTGCTAGAGGTTTAAACAAATACCATAGCTCTTATACAAGAGCCATGGGTGCGGGGCGGTAGAATCTGCGGACTCAACCATTCGGAAGGTAAGCTAATGTTCGACACGATAATAACTAACCCTAGGGCGTGTATTTACATGCCCAGCTGTTTACAAGCACTGCTACTCACGCAATTCTGTTCCAGGGATCTCGCAGCTGTGAGACTCCTGAAAGACGACGAGGATGGAAATGTACTCGTCCTGGCGTCCGCATATATGCCTGGAGACGAGACGATCCCGGCCAAGGAGTTGGCTGACCTGTCGGCGTACTGCACAGACAAGGGCTGGGAGCTGATCATATCGGCGGACTGCAATGCACACCACCCGCTGTGGGGAAGCCCAAAAGCCAATCCCAGGGGAGAGGACCTCATAGAGTTCCTGATGACCACGGATCTCTTTATAGCAAACAAAGGTAACAATCCAACCTTCATTAATAGCAGGTACTGCAAAGGGCCTTAATTTGCCTTAATTTGGCGTGCTGTGGTTAATTTCGGGGACACCGGGACTTGTAATTACAAAAACGGACAGTCCCGTTCAAAACGGGACGTCTGGTCACGTTATGTATGCCCTAACCTTCCTACTATGCAGGAAGAGACCCGCGCGCCAGTAGTGGGGTGTACAAGGTTTGATATCGAATCGAATTATTTATCGCAAGAACGCCAATCCCAATAGACACGACGTATCGACATTATGACGCCCAACGTGGAGCGTCAAAACTCATCTGAGTTATCTTGACCTTTTTATAGAGACCCACAAGTTGAAAAACACTGCTAAGCTAACAATTTAATTCGACCATAAACGGGATTCTCGCGAATCTGATAAGCGGGGGTTTTTTGGGATTGTGAGAGGATACTACTCATTGATTACAAAGAAAAGAGAAGAACCATAACCGGAGAATACTACGCATCACTATTAGAAAATTTGAAGGAGGCCATCAAGGAAAAACGTCGAGGAAAATTGACCAAGGGTGTGTTGCTCTTGCAAGACAACGCGCCGGTTCACAAGAGCAGAGTTGCAACGGCTGCTCTGCACACGCATGGCTTCGAATCACTAGTCCACCCACCCTACAGTCCAGACCTGGCTCCAAGTGATTTTTATTTGTTCCCAAATTTAAAAAAGGACTTAAGGGGAAGGAAATTTTCCGACGATAATGAGGTAAAGGAGGCAATATTGGGTCATTTTGAGGCAAAAGACAAGAAATATTTTTATGATGGTTTAGAAAAATTAATTAATAGATCTAATAAATGTATTATGCTTAAGGGTGATTATATTGAAAAGGAAAAATAGATTTATTGTTTTATTTTATTTATAACCCCTTCATTCCACGAACTTTTGGACCTCCCCTCGTAAGTAATGCAATTTGCTTAAGTCAGATGTCGCTGCCTGTACGTAATACAGAGAATATTGTAAAGAGGTTCGAAATTTCACTGATGCCGTGAGTCGCCTATTGGCTCAATTGGTAGAGCGCTGGTACGGATAGCCAGAGGTTGCGGGTTCGAATCCCGGCATGGGTGAAATTTTTAGCCTCTAAATAGGTTTTTAAACTTCTCATAAAATTGCACCGATATGGTTAAAGTAATAAATCACTAAGTCTTCTTCGATCTTACTTAACAGACAGAACTGTAAAGGTTGATATTAATAGAGTTAAATCCTCGGGTTCTGATGTAAAAGTAGGAGTCCCTCAAGTTCTATACTGGGTCCGTTCCTTTTTTTGGTATATATAAATGATTTGCCCTACCTAGTAGAAAAGCTTTCGCAGATAGTGTTGTTTGCAGATGATACTTCCTTAATTTTTAAAGTAAAGAGAGGTATAAGTAATGTAGACGATGTAAACAATGCTTTATCTACTATTCTAAACTGGTTCACTATAAACAATCTGATGCTAAATGCAAAAAAGACAAAATGCATCAAATTCTCACTACCCAATGTTAAAAATGTTGATACGAGTTTAAAAATATCTGGTGAGAGGCTAGAGCTAGTAGAGTCCACGCTTTTTTTAGGCATAACGATAGACGAAAAACTGCAATGGGGTCAGTATATTGGAAAACTGTCGGGTCGGTTGAGTTCAGCAGCGTTTGCAGTCAGAAAAATTAGACAACTTACAGACGTGTCGACGGCGAGGCTGGTCTATTTTAGTTATTTTCACAGTGTCATGTCGTATGGTTTGTTATTATGGGGACGGGCAGCAGATATAGAAACCATATTTGTCTTGCAAAAAAGAGCAATAAGAGCTATTTACAACTTAAACAGTAGAGAATCGCTAAGGGAGCGTTTTAAAGAAATAGGCATTCTTACACTGGCTTGCCAATATATATTCGATAATATAATGTATGTCCGAAAAAATATAACAATGTTTAAATGAAATAGGGACGTTCATAACGTAAACACAAGGAATAGAAACAAGGTTGCTTGTATTAAATCCCGATTAGCCAAGGTAGGCACATCATTTGTAGGTTACTGCGTTCGTTTTTACAACAAAATTCCAGAACGTGTTCTATGCTTGTCTGAAAATAAATTTAAAACTTTCATTAAAAATTTGCTATGTAAAAAGGCATATTATAGAATAGACGACTATATAAACGATCCTAATCCGTGGTAGTAAACCAATTCCACCGCGATTTTATTGTTAAGTATAACTAAGTATAACATATTTTATAATACAAGTGTGTACAGACGACGTGATTGCATATTAATAACTATATGATACCTTATATAACTGACAAAAACTTAACTGCAAGTTTGCTAAAGGTCATTCGAATGGTAGCGTGGTGTTCGGGTCATCTATCTCCCTCCAAAATGGTTGAGACTGATGATGGCTGAGCACTGCGTTATGCTCGTGAACGAGTGCTGTTCGTGTGTCTGGCCGCAGCACTTATGTTTTCCCCTATTATTGTGAGACATTTGACTAATGCTTTGGCATTTAGGGTTGTTAATGGCAATCATGAAATCTTATTAGGTTTACATATGGCAACTGATGTATTTGGTTTTAAGATGATTTGAGAAAAGATGGTCAGAGTGGAGTTTTTTTTTCCGCTGCCTTTTTCTCCACTACAATAAGGCCCGAAGGCGGCGGCTTACACTTTACATTGTACATTGACATTCAGCAAACAGAATGTAAATTCTTTACGTTGAAATAAAATTATTTGAATTTGAATTTGGTCACCCTTCCAGCACCTGTTGTTGTTGCTGCTGTTGTTGCTTAACCTTGGTGATTGATTCTTATCACTCGGTTTCACTAAGCCACGAGCGCTGAATTTTGAATTTATATACATCTTTATTATTTATTGCAAGAATCCCTTTTAATTTCTTGTGTTGCAGCTTCAAACGGCGATGTGGCTAAAGAAGAACGGAGGGGGAGAACGCGCCCCAGACGTTGTCAGAAGAATCGACAATCCTTGCAGTCACTTCTTCAACAAGACTGTGAAGAAGAAGTGACTGCAAGGATTGAAATAGCCCATAGGCGTTTGCCCTTCGGCCGTGTATGATACCAGAGTTTGGTAACCAGTATCATACGAAGAAAAAATGATCGTCGTCGGATACTGGTATCTAAGTGATAGGGATTTTTCGTTTTATGTAACCGAGTATCAGCTCAGGAAAATATCAAACAATTACAAGTGAGTACTTAATATTTCCTCGTATGATACTAATAAGCATGTCATGTGCATGTTCATTGGTCATCATCTAAAATACGTACTACCAATAATACAGAAGGTTGGCACAGTCGCCTTAATAGATATTTTGGACGCAGAAGACCGGCGTTGGCTCAACTCTTAGATATTTATAGAAATGAAACCACCGTTAGGGATATACCTATACAAGAGAAAATCGAAACTAAGCCGAGAGTTCAAAGAAATTGATGAAGAAATAAATGACGCCATATCTCAGCTAAATGTAAACGAAATTAGTGTTGGACATTGTATCGAAATCATTTCACAATTTATTCCAATAGGTTGTAGGTAATAAATGATTCACAGTTGAACTATTTCCTTGTTTTCTTGTATGTTTTTAAAAAAGCGAGGGTTTTACAATAAGCGTAGGTACAGAATGCGATCTTCGAAGTTTTGCCGAGTTGATTTCATAGGCAGAATGTTATATTCCTTACTGGATACTGGTTACCAAACATGTATCAGAAAAGTAATATATACTATCACTTGGATACCAGTATCCGACGACGATCATTTTTTCTTCGTATGATACTGGTAACCAAACTCTGGTATCATACGCGGCCGAAACGGGCGTTTGGGACGGTTTAACGGTCACCGGTTTTACGGTTACATTACGTCATCGGGGGGAGGGGCGGCCTAGCCAATACATACGGAGCGATTTTGTGGTGATGGTCAATTGCATTTGGGAGCCTGAGGATGCCTCGTGTTAGAGGCGAAACGCGTCGCGTGTTTTCTGACACAAGTATTGGTGTCGGTGGTGGTGTGTTCGTGTCTTGCTTCTGCTTTAAAAAGTGGAAGGGAGGAGGGAGGGCGGTGCATTACCTAACCGCATGATGCTAGTGGGATTTTCGGCGGAATTTAGCAAAGTAATCTTCACTTTTTAATGTTGGAAAATATTCTTCACAGAACAAAACATGTTAAAGTCGAAATTGTTAATTAAGTAATGTATAGTATTTTCTAAGGTTACCACGAGCAGTAGACATAATTAAAACTGTTTTTATACGGATTTATGCTCGTTTATTACATTTTTTACAATTTTCTAACGTTTCGGCACTTTTTCAGGTGCCGTGGTCCCGGATGACTGAGGTGACAGGTGTCTTTTAGAAATCATTAACGGTTAGTTTACTACCCTCGGCAAGAATTACAAAAGTTAATTATGAAGTTACGTTCCAAAATAGACAAACCAATTATTTTTTATACAATGTCAACAATATTGATTATTAGTAATTGAAGTTTAAATTAAATTTATAAACAAATTACTTTATATGAACTTAAAGATACTGATTATTAATTGAAATTAAATTTATTTTTATTATTTATTCTACAGTCACACTTCTAGCAAGGGGGTCTCATGCGCTTAAGCACTGGTTCCCATGCTACCGGTATGTTCCAACCACGATCTCTATTAAAATTTGGATGCCGGCGGATCTCTATTGCCTCGCGTATCATTCTAGGGAAGAAACGGTCTTCTCGGGATAGAACTTTAACTTTATCGAAATGTATAAAGTGGTTGGTACCGCTAAGTGTATGCTCGCTGACTGCAGATCTACCTGAGCGCTTATGTTTCACATCAGCGATATGTTCCTTCACCCGCTCAGCTATGGTACGCTTCGTTTGACCAATGTACGAGCAACCACATTCACAGTCAAGCTTGTATACTCCTGCCTCTTGTAAGGGAATCCTGTGCTTGACACTTCGCATGAATTGAATACGCCAGGATATCTCATCCGTTTTGCGTCGATGTAAACCTCCAAAACCTAACCTTCAACGCGATGAATACATTGCACTTAAGACCTTGCATGATAACCCAGAACTAACGGTACTTCGAGCGGATAAGGGCAATGCCACCGTGGTCATGGATACATCAGATTACAACGCCAAAATTCAATCATTACTATCGGACGAAAGCACATACCAAAAGGTCAAACGAGATCCTACGACCCGCTTTCTTAAGAAAACCAAAGAACTTATTGAAAAACACTCCGAATGGCTTAGTCTGGATGTTACCAACCTTCTACCCGGGACAGCAAAACCTCCTAAACTGTATGGACTACCGAATCCGATCCGCCGGCATCCAAATTTTAATAGAGATCGTGGTTGGAACATACCGGTAGCATGAAAACCAGTGCTTAAGTGCATGAGACCCCCTTGCTAGAAGTGTGACTGTAGAATAAATAATAAAAATAAATTTAATTTCAATTAATAATCAGTATCTTTAAGTTCATATAAAGTAATTTGTTTATAAATTTAATTTTAACTTCAATTACTAATAATCAATATTGTTGACTTTTAAAAAATAATTGGTTTGTCTATTTTGCAACGTAACTTCATAATTAACTTTTGTAATTTTTGCCGAGGGTAGTAAACTAACCGTTAATGATTTCTAAAAGACACCTGTCACCTCAGTCATCCGGGACCACGGCACCTGAAAAAGTGCCGAAACGTTGGAAAATTGTAAAAAATGTAATAAACAAGCATAAATCCGTATAAAAACAGTTTTAATTAATTAAGTAATGTTCATCCTCGGATAAATCTAAGGTCTGAGAAGCACAAAAAGAACGCGCGACGAGTGCGCGGAATAGGAGGAACGTCATTCTAATGAGCCCTTTTCAGAGCGACTTTAAATAAAAAAGTAGCTCCTTTGATCGCTAGATGGCGCTGACGCAAATTCTATCGGAAAGGCCAAAACCACGAAGGTCAATAACCAGAAACTAAAGAAACTTGTCTGCATTGAGGACAGTATGCAGCGAGTTTCCTTCGTTTCTGGCGTAGAGGGCGGTTTCTGGTCATGTATTTAAAAACCAAATTCTACTCTATGGTTCTTTCACTTACTCCTTGCCGTTCCCAGACAGGGTTGGAAAACAGCTTCATCTAATTATTTTTGATGAACCCATGTGCTTGCTGTCAAATAAGCTGGCCAGTTAAGGGCTCATACACTTTTATACAAGATTTGTTGGAGGGATGGACGATTTAGACTCTTATTTGTCCCCACTGCTGGGGTATGGGTCTCTTCCTGCATCGTATGAAGGTTAGGTCATACTACACCACGGGGGCCAAGACCGTGTTGGTGGAGGAGTGTAAGACAGTGGCCGGGCTTACTGTCAGAAGTTATCAAGCCACCCGCTTCCGTGCTTAGCATGCCTTGCAAAGCACGAAAGCGCTCAAAAAAATTGCCACTAGCGGTAGTCACGGAACGGTCACCCATCCTGAACATGACCGCACCTGTTGTTGCTTAACTCAAGTAATTGATTTCAAGCACTCGGTTTGGTTAGGCCACTAGCGCTTCTAGAACAGGAAGTTGCAAAAGTGTGAATTCTATTAAATGCGTCGTGTCTTTTCCGCGTCTTCGTCCTTCTATAGTGCCCCAGAACTAAAATAGAAAGTGGTCTAAATCACTTTACTGTGAACCAGAAAACAATTATAAAAATAACAGTCACACCTAAGGGTCACAGTTAGGAGTTGGTTGCTAATAGCACTACTGTTTTGATTAGTCGTCTTACTGAATATGACCTTACTGATGAGGACTATTCAGTCAAGGAACTTATTATGAAACCTTCCGAAAGTGCTACGGAAATCAAATGGCGGGCATTTGTCTACGATAGTGCAGATGGGAGCATTATGCTCTATTAAAGTTAACTACATGCGTTTCCACGGTACTTCGGTACTTTAACTACTCTTTATTACAATTTTGGAACGTGCTGTAATCTGGATAAACTAAAAAACGTTTTGAGATACATAACCATAATTTTTGAGTGCATAAATGCGCCTACACCAGAAAATGGCACTGGCGCGGTTGTTTTGTTTGCATTTGTTTTTGGACAGGTGTGCCGTTGCATGTACAGTACCATGGAAAGTCCGCGTATACATTTTTTGTAAGATTTACACCTATACACAAACGTTAGGTAGATGAAATTACACACTTTAATAATAATCAACTTCTCCATAGTCAGCGAATCGGCTTCACACAATGGCGGTCTACGACGGACGCTGGTGTTACGTTAGTTAAAGATATACTTAGTGCATGGGAAGATCGCAAGGATGCTTTAGGTATTTTCTGTGACTTGTCGAAGACATTCGACTGTGTAGACCATAAAACACTTTCGTAAAATCAAAACACTACGAAATAATAAATGGGAAAAGCTTAAAAATCTTATGAGATCATATTTAGAAGGGAGGGTTCAAAAAGCTGACATAAATAGAACTAAATCGCCAGGGGGATTTTAGGGCCGTTCCTTTTCCTCGTTCATGTAAATGGTTAATTGCCGTTCATGGTTCAAAACATGTCAGATAGTACTATTTGCAGATGACACGTCACTTAGTTTTAAAATTAAGAGACAAGAAAATTACTTTGAATTACAATGAATTTACTTATAATAACTTACTGTTATTCAAACGAGACAAAATGTATAAATAGGGGATGTATTAGCAAAGGAGAAGATAAAAAGTACCCGGAACCGGCATGCGTGCATGCAACGACTCATGACCGTTGATCAAGCGAAGGTCGTCGAAGATCGTTGCAAATGGCAGTCCCTGGTCTCTGCCTACCCCTTTGGGATACAGGCGTGAGGTTATGTATGTATGTACAAAATGTATAAAGTTCACTGTACCTAATGTCAAAACGGTTGACGGCAATGTTATATTGGGAGATGAAAAATTATACCTCATGAATGAAACTGTATTTCTAGGTATCACAATTAATGCAAAGCTTCAGTGGAGTCCTCATGTAGAAAAAATAGCAAATAGACTTAGTTCAGCAGCATATGCAGTTAAAAGATTTGGAAAACAAACTGACGTCACATCTGCTAGGCTTGTTTATTTTAGTTACCTACTTGCACAGTGTTATATCCTTTAGCATAGTACTGTAGAGATGGGCAGCAGACATTGAGACCATCTTCGTCTAGCAGAAGAAAGCGTTCAGGTGTAGGCAGTAGCGGTTCGTTAAGAGAACTCTTTAAAGAAACTGACATCCTGACAGTTGTCAGTAGTACGAGTATATCTATGTAAACATTATGTACGACAGGAAAAATATCAGTAATTTCATAAAACAATCCCACTATTTAGGCTGGCAAAGGCTAATAAATCCACCTTGGGACATTGTATACGTGTCTTTAACAAAATCCCAAGTTGGATTTATTACCCTTTGACAGCCTAAATAGTGGGATTGTTTTATGAAATTACTGATATTTTTCCTGTCGTATATAATGTTTACATAGATATACTCATACTACTGACAACTGTCAGGATGTTAGTTTCTTTAAAAAGTTCTCTTAACGAACCGCTACTGCCTATACCTGAACGCTTTCTTCTGCTAGACGAAGATGGTCTCAATGTCTGCTGCCCATCTCTACAGTACTATGCTAAAGGATATAACACTGTGCAAGTAGGTAACTAAAATAAACAAGCCTAGCAGATGTGTCGTCATTTTGTTTTCCAAATCTTTTAACTGCATATGCTGCTGAACTAAGTCTATTTGCTATTTTTTCTATATGAGGACTCCACTGAAGCTTTGCATTAATTGTGATACCTAGAAATAGAGTTTCATTCATGAGGTATAATTTTTCATCTCCCAATAAAACATTGCTGTCAACCGTTTTGACATTAGGTAGAGTGAACTTTATACATTTTGTACATACATACATAACCTCACTGCACTTCTCTGCCTATCCTATCCTTATGCTCTTAGCGATAAGACCGCCAATTGTATAACATTACTTAGATTTAAGAATCATGGTTGTAATATTTTTCTGGTTGTGCAATAAAGAGTTCTCTATCTATCTATCTATCTATCCCAAAGGGGTAGGCAGAGACCAGGGACTGCCACTTGCAACGATCTTCGACGACCTTTGCTTTATCAACGGTCATGAGTCGTTGCATGCACGCATGCCGGTTCCGGGTACTTTTTATCTTCTCCTTTGCTAATACATCCACTATTTACACATTTTGTCTCGTTTGAATAACAGTAAGTTATTATAAGTAAATTCAAGGTAATTTTCTTGTCTCTTAATTTTAAAACTAAGTGACGTGTCATCTGCAAATAGTACTATTGCGACATAACTATTTCCTGCCCGGTAGTGAGGAAACAGCAGTCGACAGAACAGAAATGTTAAAACTGAAATTGTGGCCGGAGCCACCAAAAATCTGAATATTGTCTGGAAGCTTTGAGCTATCAGGGCCTTAATATGAGGGGATGAAAGAAAACGGTTAGTATTAAGCACAATCTTTATTACCTAACGTTTATTTACATACAGTAGCAATAGTATAATTGTGAAACCTTAGTATCTAAACCCAGACAATTACTCAATTAAATTTTGAAAAGCTCAGAGCAGAGCGGGGTCGCTACAGAATGTGGTTCTTATATTGGTTCACAAGTTACACGGTCTAAAGTTGTTAGTCCCTACTTAAAATCAGATTGCCATCAATTTCAATAATTATATTTATGTATTTAATCCTAATTTATAATTTAAATTGTTTCACAGACCGTGCAAAGAAGCACCCTTCCTTTGAAGTCAATCCGGCAGCCAAAAACAGCAGCTTTCTCTCGACAGCGAAAATAGAACACTGCCCCAAACGAAATCTCCAAAGATCAATAAAAAAAAATTATAATTCAATAAATAAACAAATTAATAAATAAACCCTATCCAGCGAAGACATTCAGCAACTAAGGATTGTTTCAACGCTGGTAATCCCTCCTTTACCCCTTAGCGGGAATAGAACCTTTAACTTTGATTTTCAAATGTAATTCTGCTAGAACAGCGAGTCAGTCAGATCATGATCATTATAATACTATTAACCGAAATATCCACACTAAACAATATTTTAACGACTTCCGAAACATTAACACTAAACAATATTTAACGACTCCAGTGTACGAGATGCAATATTTTGCGCATAGTTTTTTCGAAAACGTTTCTAGAGAGACACGGCTTTTTAGTGCAAAAATGTCCCCCAACCGCAATATGGCGTTGCTGGTGTTCTCTTGCTTTAACCTTATGTTTATCCTTGTTTTTGGACAGATCCGTGTGGCACAGTACAATGGGAAGTCCGCAAAAACATTTGTAAGATTTTATTATGTTCGATTAACTAGTTTTTTTATTATTTATTTGAGGAATTTCACAAATTTCATATTACATACAAAAAAAGAAGCGTTCGTGGCCTAGTCGAGCCGAGTAAGGCGCAGGGTGGGTGACCGTCCGCTAGTGGCATTTTTCCGAGCGATTCCGTGCTTCGCAAGTCACGTTAAGCTGTTGGTTCCGGCTGTCACGTAATGGCAGTCGATAAGCCATGTCAGAGGCCTTATGGGCGGCTTGATAACTACTTACAGTAAGGCTCGCCACTGTCCTACAATCCTCCACAAGCCCGGACTTGGCCCCCGTGGTGGAGTATGGCCTATCCCTCATAAAAAGACACAATGACATACAAAGGGTTGATATCAATCAGATAGTTTTTAAATAATGTTTTCAAGAAATTTCACAAAATATATATTACATACAACTACCCCCCCCCCCCACAGAAACCTGTATAGGTTGACCTATATATAAGGTGAATTACTATTTTCTTACAATTAACTTAATCGTCTCACTGTGAAAACAATGGGGGGGTGATCATATGGGGAGATGAGAGAAGTTTTCATGAGGGAAATCGGTGGGCGCCTGAGGAGTCGTGGGTATGACCTTCGTTCCGGAGCATACCTGATGCAAAGGATTTCCCTGGCCGTGCAACAGGGTAAAGTTAATCGTGCAACGGGACAATTCAGTAGCAACCGCCGAGATTAATTTCCGATTCCGTGATCATATTGTGTAATAGAAAGTACTCTGATAAAATCATATTAACTCAAACTCGATTTTCCTATCAGTTACTAACAGAGTTCCAGCTCTTACATCTTGATTCCATCATCAGATCAGATCCATGGTACCTACCGTATTGCATCTTTGTCGTACTTGTATTACCATGCCAAGTTTAACCTCATTTTGATACCAATAAGTAACTGGAACATGGCATGAGAGCGGTTTTGCTCTACGTCGGATCCGCATACGTGAAAATATGGGTCTAGAAATTTCGGACCTAATTCGGACATTGCTTACGCACTAGTCCGAGATCTGATCTACATCCAAGCAGTTCAGGGGGTAAATCCAAGCTGTCTCATAAACATGGTTATTTTCCACTCGTGGGGTAACATGATGCAAGCATGCGCTACCACACAGAACAGAACTAAACTGGATGCCTCTCGCCCCAGCCACGCTCAGCTCTCGTACGCAGCTGGGATGCGGTCCGCCAATAAATAATCTTATCCGAAATGAAGATTGTCGCGAAGAGCCATGGGTATCGGAAGCTGGATCTAGTGCGTAAACTACCGTAGAAATAGTTCTACGACTACTTCGCACCGTATTTTCACGGACTCAGATCGGTTTCGGATCGGACGTAGTGCGAAATTGCTCTGATGTTTGTTGGACGACGGAGACGTAGCAGTTGAAAAATGTCTTCCATAAAATGTTGTGTGGACAACTTACATACTAAATTGCAACAAAAACAAAAGCTTTAGAAAGAGTAGGTATGTTTTGAATAACTTCTCTATTTTTCACTCTATTTTTCGAGAGAGGGCGCCACCATCGCCGTGACATAACCAGTTTACGAGCAGTGATTTCATTTATTACAAAAAATATATTATAGACGTTTAATCAAAACAAAAGTCTCAAAAGTGTAATAAGCTGATAACAGTAATTAAGTACAAGTGTTTGTGACTTAAATAACAAAAGACTAACAAAATAAAATCTAATTAATCTTCTGTCCGTATAAAGGCGATAAAAATCACTAAAACCTGTGCAAAATAATAGGAACAGTGATGTAACCTAACGACCGCTGTTGACAGTGACTAATTAAACTAATCTAAAGTGAAATATGTGACATAAAGTGCTACTGCTTAGTTTGCTGCATTGTTGAAGTCCAAAGTACAATAACTGTCACTAGTGCCTCTTTGAGTATTGTAGCGAACTAAATATTCGACTTAAAACGTGACTGCATCATAGCTCAGGTGAGAACAGTACTCTCCGGGGAGTGTGCACCCGGATCGAGACCCAGCGCATCTAGCGTAATTTTTATTTGATTTGTTAATTTTTTTCTACGAGAAGCGACATCTGTCGGGACAGCAATGAACTTCTTTGACAATATTACACGCAGAAGGCGTCAGCGCACGATCTCAGACAACACAAATGAAAGTTTTTGCGTAAATAAAACACTAGATGGCACGACTAGTAGTATGCCAGAAATTTCTGACGATGAAATTACCGACGAGGTGACTAAGCTGCGAGATCAGCTGAAAAAAAATGTACAGGATTTAAATAGTGCACATGCGGAAATTGAATCGCTGACCTTGGAAAATAATAAACTTAAAAATGACCGATACAAGCAAATAACAAATAGTCCTATAATTAGATCCCAAAAAAAAATAAAAACACCAACACCAAAAAAAACTCTCAGAACGATAAATACAGCCACAAAACAGACTCAAACAGATCCAGGCAAAGAATTTGAAAACTGCCGAAAAAAAGGAAATATAATTGTGAACAAAACTGAAATAGAAAATCCTGAAAAAACCAAAGAGATTAGAACTACCCAACCTAGAGTGACTCATACCAGTGTGCAATCTGTACAAAGGCGAGTGTTTCCAAAAAACAAAATCTACATCCTGAGCTGTGATAACACAAACAAAATATCCCTAATAGCTGAATCAACATTAAGTTCTCAGTTTGAAAAATGTCACTTTCTCATACCTAACGTAGGAATAAAACAGCAACTAAGCGGACTTAAAGAGAAACTCAATAATTTTACTATGGAGGACTACTGTATCATATTTATTGGCCAAGAGGACTTCGAGACGACAAAAGATTACTTCGACCTCATCTTTTATATCAGAAAAATACTAGAAGAAGTACAACATACAAACATAATCATCTGCCTCCCAACATTTAAATACGCAGATTATAACACAATGCGAAATTGGAGGGTTGAAAATTTTAATAACCTGCTCTATCTCGACTTAATTACACATGAATATGCGTGGTTCCTAGATACGAACCAAAATCTTAGTTTTGACCAAAATATGTATCATCCACGCACAGGATTATTGGATAACAACAGCATGACCACTGTCTTCAAAGATATAAACAGATTAATAAATGATATTAAATCCTTCAACAAAAAATCAGCCGAGACGACCACTACGCCAATTGAAATAGATATAGACAAACAAACGACCAACGAGTTTTTTCGAGAATAGATATCTCTATGTCATATACCAGAATATTGCAGGCTTGCTGAATAAAGCTGATATACTATCGGTATGTCTTGAAGAGCTGTCAGATGGCAATATGTGTATGGATTTAGTATGTGTAACAGAGCACTTCATGATGTCGGGGTATGAGAACTTCTTAAATGTGCCCAATTACAAACTAGCAGCTTTTTACAGTAGAAAAGAAAGCAAGAGAGGGGGCTCCTGTATCCTCGTACGAAATGGACATGTTTACAGAGACCTACCTGAAGTTGCAAAATTATCAATTAGTGGCGTTATAGAGTGTTGCGCTGTAGAGCTGATTAGCCATAGCGTTATTGTCGTATGCATCTACCGAGTGCCAAAGCATAGTAACATAATTTTATTTTTCGAATGTTTAGAGAGCCTCTTATTGAAATTAAGTAAGTGTAAAAAACATTTAATTATAACTGGTGACTTTAATATTGACATGTTAAAACAATGCAATGTATCATTAGACTTCGAATGTTTGCTGTTGAACTTTAATTTAAAGCTAGAATTAAGACAAGTAACCAGACATCGAAGCAAAACATGTATTGACAATTTTGCACATAACTTGGGAAAAAAATGTAAATCGGAAGTAAAAGAATTTGCTCTATCTGACCATACGGCGCAGATATTAAAATGTCCTACAAGGAAAATATGTCTGATACCATTCTGGCGCCGTGAACAAAGAGACTATTGCAATGAAAATGTAGATAGATTCAAAGAAATCATTAAGGGGTTAACATTTTCCGATATATATGAAACAAATGATCCCAATATTGCATACGATTTGTTTTTAGAAAAATTTAGACTTTTCTACAGTCTTTGCTTCCCTTTAAAAGTTGTAACAGTAAAAACGAAGAAAAGTCCGAAGTGGATATCGAAGGGAATAAGGGCATGCAGTCAAAAAAAGGGGGACTTGCTATGGACCTATCGACTACACCCTTGTAAAGCAAATAAATATAAATAAAACTACACAAAAACGTTTAAAAAAATCATACGACTGACCAAAAGATCTCAAAATGTTCATAACGTTATGACATCCGATAATAAATCTAAAACAGCATGGCGAATAATCAATGAAACTAAGGAAATCTTACCAAGGGACTCTATCTCTAAAATTAGAACTGACAAAATTATTTTAACGGACCCACAAAGTATATCCAACGCATTTAACGATTTTTTCATTGACAAAATAAAACTTCAATCTCACACCCAAGCTAAGATAGATTCAAATATAACAAAACAGAGTAACTCTATGTTCATGTCACCTAGTGTGCCACACGACATATGGAGGATCATCATGTCCTTAAAAATACCAATAGTGTTGGCTACGATGGTATCTCCACAAAGATTATTAAGCATGTAGCTCACGAAATTTGCGGTCATTTAAGCTATATTATTAATCTTAGCATTACTGAAGGGAAATATCCACACAGTTTAAAAAAGGCTGTAATAAAACCCCTCTTTAAAAAAGAAGACAGGGAACTTTTGAATTCTTACAGGCCAATTGCACTCATCCCTATATTTGCAAAGATATTCGAGAAATATATATACAGAGAACTAAATACATATTTTGAAAAAAATAATATACTGACGAGGGAACAAAAAGCATTTCGGCAAAACAAGAACATTAACATGGCAATTTTTGACTTCTTAAACACTGTTATAACCTGTGTAGATTCAAAAATTCCTGTTTGCACACTCTATATGGACATGACCCAAGCATTTGATTATGTAGAGCATGGTATTCTGTTGAATAAGCTTGACGCCTATGGCGTGCGAGGAAACGTTAGACAACTATTGGAGTCATATTTGCAACATAGGTCTCAATTCACGGAAATAAAAAAAATCAACCCAAAGTTAAAAAAAGAGGAGTCCTTTAAGTCACATGAGCGAGAAGTCTCTACCGGTGTGCCACAAGGCAGCGTTCTTGGACCATTATTATTTATCTTGTACATAAATGACTTACCTAAATGTACCGAAAATCCTATGTCACTCTTTGCTGTTGACAGTACTGTCACTATACAGTACAGACATAGACACAGTTATGAAAATGACATAAATAAAGCTCTTAATTCAATAATAGAGTGGCTTAATAACAACAACCTTCAGGTTATTTTAACCAAAACAAATTACATGCAATTTACTCAAAGAAAGCCCACAATATCGGACCTAAATATTCATTATGACAATGAATGCATTGCAGAAGTAGTCTCTACGAAGTTTCTAGGGTTAACAGTGGACCAAAACCTTAATTGGAAAGAACATATCGCAGTACTTTGCAAAAAGCTTAGTTCGTCTGCCTACTATCTATACAGGTTATCTCCTGTCACTAACACTGAAGCTGTGGTTACTGCATATCATGGCCTTGTTGCTTCAGTGCTGCGATACGGCTTAATATTTTGGGGAAACTCAACGGATAGAGAGACGGCATTCAAAGCACAAAAAAGATGCATAAGAGCCATGTTTGCCCTAAAATCTAGTGATAGTTGTAAGCCATATTTTAAGAAATACAATATCTTGTCGCTGCCGTCTCTATATATCTTAGAAGTAGCTCTATTCGTCAAATCCAATCCAGACATTTTTAAACAGATCTCAATCGTAAGTAATAGATTACAACGTGACACAAGTAGAGTATGTATCCGCAGGGCAAACACCGCTCTATTGCAAAAAAGTATATTCTGCATGGGACCTACGATTTATAATAAACTACCGAGAGACTTAAGAGAACTTGACATGAACTTGTTTAAATATAAATTGAAAACTATGTTATTGGACAAATGCTATTACAATGTAACGGATTTCTTGACTGAAAAATAATAGCATAGATATAAGTCTGGCATAATTACTGACTTTTGTTAATTTTATTTTTTATCTTAAGTTTTCCTGACATTTTAAATTTTCATGTAATTGTGTATGTTGCTTAATGACATTTAAATATTTCGTCTTAGTGTAGCAACTTGTATTGACAAAATTGTTTTTTAAAATGAATGTATTGACAAAATTAATTTCTCTTTTAAACCTAAGACAATTTTAAGGCGCTCTCTCACAACGAAATTTGTACGTCTACAATGGCAAAGCATGCAGGACAAATATAAGACTATGTACCATCTTCATGAAAACTCGTGTTTGACAAATAAATATCTTTATCTTTATCTTTATCTTCATTGAACATTCTTTCATTGGTCTGCCCGAAGGCAAAAACATTACAACATTATACACGATGGCTAGCAAACAGACACATCCTCATCTTAGTACAGTAAGTACTTTTAGTGTAGTCCAAAACGAATTACTAATACTATGGCTACTTCCAGTCAAAACTGACGTATTGACAAGAGCCCAAAGATCTATCCTATAGGTACGTCAGTATGGGATAGATCGTCAGATCTCGTCAGATTCGTCAGATCGAGACCGGCCCTTCACCATTAAAGAAGAATGGTTCGAAGAATAATGACAGTACCTCCGGATGAACCGGCCAAACAATTGTTCATCAAGTTAGGTGTGCTCACAGTTCCTTGGCTATAAATATTGAAGGTAGCCAAATATGTTGCTGCCGTTACGTAATACAGAGAGTATTGTAAAGAGGCGCTGGCACGCTTAGCCAGAGGTCGCTGATTTGAGTCCCGGCATGGTTCTAATTTTTAGCCTCTAAATAGGTATTTAAAATTGTCCTTAGCACGGATTAGTGCATTAAAAAGAAAATATAAGTATAATGAAATTCCCGTGGACAGTGACAGAGAGTCACTGAATAATTTATATATTCAACAATAAATTAAAAAAAATATCTCTGTGAAAAACAAAGAGTTTAGTAAGTAATCGGTGAAAAAACCCTTTACTCTGTTGATTAATATCTGGACGAACAACTGAATTGATATTATTGTTTGACATTTTACATTATATTAATATATTATTTCAAATAATATATTAATATAATGTAAAATTATATAAGATCTGACGATCTCGTCAGATTCGTCAGATCGAGACCGGCCCTTCACCATTAAAGAAGAATGGTTCGAAGAATAATGAAAGTGCCTCCGGATGAACCGGCCAAACAATTGTTCATCAAGTTAGGTGTGCTCACAGTTCCTTGGCTATAAATATTGAAGGTAGCCAAATATGTTGCTGCCGTTACGTAATACAGAGAGTATTGTAAAGAGGCGCTGGCACGCTTAGCCAGAGGTCGCTGATTTGAGTCCCGGCATGGTTCTAATTTTTAGCCTCTAAATAGGTATTTAAAATTGTCCTTAGCACGGATTAGTGCATTAAAAAGAAAATATAAGTATAATGAAATTCCCGTGGACAGTGACAGAGAGTCACTGAATAATTTATATATTCAACAATAAATTAAAAAAAATATCTCTGTGAAAAACAAAGAGTTTAGTAAGTAATCGGTGAAAAAACCCTTTACTCTGTTGATTAATATCTGGACGAACAACTGAATTGATATTATTGTTTGACATTTTACATTATATTAATATATTATTTCAAATGTTAATTTATTAGGTAGGTATACAGATTTATTTGTATTAATTATGCAATTGTAATCATGTTTATAATGTAATTTTTCAACACATTTGCTCATTAAAGTGGCTCTATGGTCACCGCATACCTATAGGCACATCATGGCACCTATAATCAAACTGTGACTTATTCATTGAAGCCACGAGTTATTGGAATGGAATATAATTTTATGTATTACAGTATGAGAGTAGATAAAGTACCTATAGTCTGATTTTTAATTCCGTAGAATTCTGACAGTTATCATTTTTTGACATATCAGAGATTGAAAAATGTGCCTGGCCCAAAAGGTTTGTAACCTTTTGGGCCAGGCACATTTTTCAATTTCAATACGAGTCTGAACATCTGAGTCTGTACATTTTATTTGTTAGTGAATATTTCCATTTCATAAAGTGCGGTGCTCCACATTAAAAGTGAATTTACGACGAGTGATAATTACGTCTCTTTTCGTCACAACCAGCAAATCAAAGTGACAGACGCGACGTGACAGCTAACATTTTATTCTTCTCAAAAGGTTTACTAAACCTTAAATTAGGTGGCGGTGTTGTCAGCTCTAGAATAAAATAAAGTAATTAAAGTTATTTCGATGTATTGTTCATGATATTGAAATATTTGTTAGTTTTGTATTAAGTCACTTAAGCAAGTAAATACGTATATTTAACCTTATGTAGGTAAAACATAAAAATACGCAGCATTGAATTTTTTATTAATCTGAAATGGGTCAAATTTGTCTCTTTTTCGTTGGAGAACTCTTTTAGTATCAACACTTACGAAATGTCAGAAGTCTACGGAATGAAAAATCAGACTGTAAGTACAGTGCGTTCACATTAACTTGACGCGTGAGAGAATTGGTAACAAGGACATAAAATGTGAATTAGCTTTTGGACCTAATCGGAAGATGGTAAAACAAGCCCTCAATCCTTTTATTTTCCCCAAAGTAATGGGAATGATTTCTTATTTAACATGGTAACAGTAAACATCTCAGTGCTACCAATTCTCTCACGCGTCAAGTTAATGTGAACGCACTGTAGTGTATGACACTGTACATTACTTGGTCTGATAGCACTCGTGTGATACTTTAAAAAAACTCGCCTACGGCTCCTTTTTTTTTTTATAACACACTCGTGTTATAAGAACCCTTATTATGCAACAATATCATAAACTACAAATTTATGATGTTGTTACCTAAACTGAATAAATGAATATGATGCATCTATAATTTCAGGACAGAATGCCCTCGGTTATAACTGGCATATCTCTACTGAAGGGCCCCAAACGCCTAGACTGCGGTGTGAACAAAGTGGAGCAAAAACCGGGCGACTTCCACAACTTGTCATTCACGTTAAATTTTAGCAAGCCAATCACTTTTCGAAAGGTTGGTAAGTTTGGTATAACATCATCATCAACCCATTATGTCCCCACGGAGGGGTACGGGTCTCTTTCCTGAGGAAGGTATAGGCCGTACTCCACCATGGGAGCCAAGTCTGGGTTGGTGGAGGCTTGCAAGACTAGTGGCTGGTCTTACTGTCAGAAGTTTTCAAGCCGCCCTAAGGCCTCTGACTTGGCTTAACGACTGCCATCTATCGACGGCAGCCGGCACCAACTTCTTGACGTGCCTTGCGATACAAGGAGCCGCGTACTGGAACATACGTTTACTTGCCCCGTAATAATGCATGTTACACAGAAATACTACTGTGAAAATTATAGGCAGTTGAAAATACTAAACAACTCGTCGTAATTGTGTTAAGACTTGAAAATAGTTAATGAACTACCGCTTCGTTATCAACCCTTGTATGTCCCCACTGCTGGGGCACGGGTCTCTTCCTGCATCGCAGGAAGGTTTGGCCATACTCCACCACGGGGGCCAAGTCCGGGTTGGTGGAGGATTGTAAGACAGTGGCGGGCCTTACAGTCAGAAGTTATCAAGCCGCCCATAAGGCCTCTGACATGGCTTAACGACTGCCATTGCATGACAGTCGGCACCAACGGCTTAACATGCCTTGCAAAGCACGGAAGCGCTCGGAAAAATGCCACTAGCGGTAATCACGGTGGCAGTTAGCCAGTGTCGGCTAGGTCTACCTCACGATAGGCTGATTGAGAGAGCGGAATGGGAGGTGATGTGAATGGACTTACTTGGTGATGGTGGATGATGGATCGCTTTCAGCTGTTGGGCAGATGATGAGCGGTGATGGATGAGCTGATGCGTCCAGCGCACGGGGAACACTCCTGCACTGTTCACTTAAGTAGGTAGTTATTGGGCATTCTGGCTCACCATTTTTCGACATCACGCTCACGGCTCCGCCGTTCACTCGATGCCAAAAAAAGGCGATCCAACATGCCCAATAACTACGTTGGTCCAGTCGATAATTCCTGTTGCGGATAATAATTATGAAGTTAAACAAAAAAAATTCCAGCCATTGTATTACCTTGATTATTTTTTTCTTAAATACTGCAACGACGAAAGATTTTTTTTAGTTTAAGGTCGATCCTCAAATAAAACGCTTCTTGTTTCAAATGAAATTCTTAAAACAAAAAAAAACATTACGTTTCAACTTGTTATGTCCTACGGAATATATACAACAAACATTTCTTCATGGATCTCTTCTACCTAATTCTATCAGATGCATAATCTGTGGGCCATCTAATTGCGGCAAAACTAACCTAATGATTGGGCTTCTTTTGCATGAAAATGGTCTGCGCTATAAAAACGTTTACGTGTATTCAAAAACTTTACATCAACCAAAATATGCTTTTCTAGAAAATGTTTTGAGATTAGTACCAGGTGTATCTTTCATGAAGTTTCATGCAAATCAGCAAGTTCTCAGTACAAATGAAGCAAAATCTAATTCTATAATAATATTTGATGATGTTGCATGTGAAAATCAAAACAACATGCGTGATTATTTTGCAATGGGTAGACACAAAAATATTGATAGCTTTTATTTAAACCAAACTTACACCAAAATACCAAAACAACTTGTTAGAGATAATGCAAACCTGATTGTTCTCTTCAAACAAGATGACATTAACTTGCGTCACGCATATGATGAACATGTTAGCACAGATATGTCTTGGCATGAATTTCGGAAATTGTGTGCAACAATATGGAGTGAGCCTTACAACTATTTAGTAATAAATAAAGATTGTGAGAAAAACCAAGGTTGCTATCGTAAGCAATTTGACACATTCGTAGTATTTAATTCATAACTAGAAAATATATAAGGATGCAGCACGTGGTACTTTTGCATTCATATCAGTAAACTTGTTAAAACGAGAAGCAAAATTGATTATATTTAACATGGATAAACAATTAAAACAAATTGTTCTTGCTGCAGATGCAGTGAAGAAGAAATTCAAGAAAATGCGATGTATTGAATCCGATCACGAAAAATCTCTAGAAAATATTTTTAAACCAGTTATCAATCCCCTCAATCAAATAAGTGAAGCAGTCAAACATAAAGAAAATATAAAACCTATACCGAAAGAAAATATTAAAGACTTACCTCAGGATTATAATGAAGATGAACCATATGATTGGAGTACTTTAGATGAAACGATGAAAAGGAACAGAAAATCTGATAATTTTCAAACTCCTTCTCAAAGTGTAGATCCCTCAGTGGAATCAGATGACGGAATTTCTGATAAAGAATATGACAAACAAAACACTTACATAGGTGACAAAAATATATCAGAACATTCAGCAGTCAGCAGTGATCCTGATTGTTCCTCATGGTCGTTATCATCAGAATACATTAAAAACGTTCCTTTTGGTATTAGTCATGTTCAGGGTAAAATTATGATGGGGTCAGCAACAGTATCTATCACAGATAAAAACATTATGATAGGAAAACACAACTACCACAAAACTCCTGGTTTGATGGAATTAATAACAAAACGATCACCGGATTCAGCATTAATAACTGAGAAAGATAAACTTAACTACAAGTCAATGCTTTTGGAGACAAACGTGCATAGAAGAGATAATGATCCAAGTAAACCAATAAAAAGTAATAAAGGGAAAAAATATTTGGAATTCGTAAAACCTCACTTTGTCAAAACTCCGGAAAAACTTCCTACAGGTTCAGGATTGCCAACATTAAAAAAGTGGAAGAGAAATGTGGACTATATTTATTGGGATGATCCAAATGAGTTAGTGGAAAGGTTACGACTATTGATTGCATCACGCGATGCTGGTAACACTGGACTTGATAATGAAATACTGTCAATTATAGAGGAACTGAATGAATATGGTTTATTGAATTAGAATATATTTGAAACTAGATGCAGATCAGAGTAATATATTTTTATTTTCAACTAGTGCGAATAAAATACTTACATAAATAAAATAAAGCCTAATTTTATGTAATTCTTATTGTTATTATTTTTTTTGCTTACTTTCCATATTTTACGCGTATAAAACGACGAGTTCTTAGAGATTCGTCCATTTAGTTCTTCAGTAACTAAGTAACCAAGTAACCTTCGCTATAATGAACAATTCTGCTATAGCAGTTACGCTGCAGTCTACACAAGCCAAGAAAAGAAATCTAAGTGAAACTAGTGCTTCTTCACCGAACACATCGAAACAAATATTGGAACATATGACTTATAAGCAGGTTCTCAGTGATTTAGAACTTGATCAATGTATCAAAAATAATATAAAGGAAAAGTCACCGGTATTATTAAATAATGTACCTTACGGGGTAAGAATGGAAAAAGGAAAACCTATGATTGGGTCAGTACCACTTTTTATAAGAGATAACATGCTGTATATAGCAAGAAATTCTTATAAGAAAACTAGTGGTCTTGTTGAATTACTCTACAAAAAAAGACCTGATTTAAGTACTGTTACAGAAAGTGATAAACAGAATTACAAGACCATATTAATGGACACAAATGCTCATCGATGCAGATATGATCCTAAGAAATCAATCAATAGAAGCAGAGGATTTAAATATTTACAAGTTGTAAAACCATTATTGCACGAAAAAGGAAAAAATATGCAATTGATAAAAGAACCTAATAAAAATATGGATTGGGCTTTGGAGCAACAGAATGAATTAGTGAAAACTTTGGAATTATTGATAGCCACAAAAGAAGCTGGTCACACTGGACTAGATAATGATATTACGTTTATCACAGCTGAATGTAAGAAACGTGGTTATATTGATTGAATAAATAGTTGTGTAAAGTATTTTTTGTTTTATTATAACTCTAACCTTCGTTTCCTTTGCAAGATGAACATCGATAAATTTGGTCATCATGTACATAAACGATTACGTTTGTTGGATTCATTTGAAATTACACCTTTAAACAAATTGCTGCTTCAAAATGATTCCGGAAATTATGATTTAAAACAGAGTAGATTAAAAGGATTGATATGGGCTGTAGATGGAGATGAAGCTGTAAGTAAAGAGTATGTTGACCAAAACATTGAAAAATGTTGTAAAAAACAAGACATTCTTGCAGACCTTAGGATTTTAAGGACTCAATTGCAAGCGTTGCAGAAAGAATTAGAAAATAAATGTTCGAAAATTGAAGTGAATAACATTGTTAAAGATCATATAATATCATTGAGAGATATGAACAAGTAAATAAATAGAAAGGACATACAAGTTTGCTACATTTTATAAACAGAAACATAGCTGTTAACATACCTCCTTTAGAAATTATGAATATTCACTAGAGATAGACTGAAAAATGAAGAAACAAGTGGTTAATGAAATTCATAAAAATGCAAGAAAAAATTTCCTACGACGTTCTGTTCATCTTAAAGGTATAGATGATTTGTGGCAAGCAGATCTTATCGACTTAATTTCATTGAAGATACACAATAATGGATTTAAGTTTATTCTGATTGTAATAGACTGTTTTTCAAAGTATGCGTGGGCTATACCGTTAAAAACAAAGACTAAAACCGAATCATCTCATGCATTTGAAAGTATTTTGCAAAAAAGTGGAAGATGTCCTAGTAATTTACAGACTGACATGGGAACCGAATTTTACAACGATGAATTTAAAAAAATAATGAATTCTTACAAAATTAATCATTATTCTACTTACTCCGTTAAAAAAGCTTCGATAGTAGAGAGATTAATTAGAACGTTGAAAACGAAATTATTTAAATTATTTCATCTCCAAGGTAGTTACAAATGGATTGGTAAGCCATTACAAAGTGTTGTTAAATCTTACAATAGTACAAAACATCGTATAATTAAACATAAGCCTAAAGATGTAAGTAAACTGAATGAAGATAATGTTATGAATAATATTAATAAATTCCATAGCAGTGCCCTTAAAACCAGAAAACCTAAATGTAATGTTGGTGACTACGTTAGGATCAGCAAGTACAAAGGTGAATTTCAAAAGGGGTATACTCCCAATTGGTCTACTGAAATATTTACCATAAAGAAAATAAACAAAACGAACCCTATAACTTATGATATAGAAGATCTACGACATCAATCAATTTTAGGTTGTTTTTACGAGCAAGAACTACAAAATCCTAACGTTTATTTAATTGAAAAGGTTTTAAGGAGAAAAGGTAATAAGTTGCTTGTAAAATGGTTGGGCTTACATAAGAGTGAAAACAGTTGGATTGATAAAAAGGCTATAGTCTAGAATAAGCCCTTAGTCCATATCTAGTAATGAAAGGTGGAGGACTAGTTAATACTTTAATAAATAATTTGCCCTTTGAATTACATCTACCCGGTTACAATTATTGTGGCCCAGGGACAAAGTTGGAGAAACGATTATCACGCGGAGATAGAGGTGTGAACCAATTAGATGACGCTTGTATGCATCACGATATCGCATATGCAAAATTTAACGACTTATCCAACAGACACGAAGCTGATTTGCGTTTATTAGACATGGCAAAGAGAAGGCTTAAATCGAAAGATGCTCAAAACGGTGAAAAAATTGCATCATGGCTAGTTAGTAAAGTCATGAAGACAAAATTAAAATCAGGTGCAGGGATGAAACATTTTAATTCTTTGGTGACTAATATTAAAACTCATGTCAAGAAAAAAAAACCAAAAAATTGTAAAAGTGCTATAAAAGCTGCTTACTCGGCTGCAAGGAAGCTGACAGCTAATAAGAAATATGTTAATATACCGAGAATAATTCCTATTCCTAAGCATGGTGGAATTTTACCTTTGATACCAATATTCGCTGGGTTATCAGCACTAGGGAGTTTAGCTGGAGGTGTGGCTGGTATAGCGAAGACAGTAAACGACTATAAAATAGCACAAAATGCTAATAAGGAAACAATTGCTTTAGGCAAAGGTTTATATATCAAACCCTACCGAACCGGTAGCGGATTATTTGTCACAAGTTCAAAAAACTATTAAAAAGGCTGCCTAATCGTGCTCTTACCAATATGGATATACTAGAATATGCACAGGATATACCATATTTTCGAGGAGTGTTTATGAAAGATGCATTACCAAGCAAACCAAGGAGTACAGAATGTGGAGTAGTTAATTTAGATAACTCCACCAACGAAGGGACACATTGGGTAGCCTATGTAAAACTTAAAGACTATTGTGAATATTTTGATAGTTTTGGAAATTTGAAGCCACCAGTAGAGGTTTTGAATTATCTAAATAATAGTAATTTGTATTATAATTACATGACGTATCAATCATTTAATACTCTTAACTGTGGACATTTATGTTTAAAATTCTTGCAAGACTTTTGGAATAAATCTATAAATTAGCGTTGTTTCTTTTTATTTTCATCATATACACAATGTCATTCACACTATCAATAACTGGCAATGAGTCACTGCTAACAACAAATTATTCCCCACCATTGCAACTAGAGGGTGAATATGAGTGTGCTCTACTTTATCTATCTACTTTTAATTCAATTCCAAACATTGAAAGTAAGAATAACAAGTTCTACTACGGGGATAAAGACTTTTGTGAAATACCTGAGGGAACATATGAATTGCAAGATATAAAAGATTACCTTAAAGGAAAAATTAAAGACGCCAATTTCAATCTATTCTGTAACAATAATACTTTGAAAACGTATTTGTTTAGCTCCAAAGACATCCATTTTGAGAAAAAAAATGGTCTCGGCAACTTATTAGGCTTTGGCAAAAAAACGCTCAAGGCTAATGAATTACACGAGTCACAGTATCCTGTCAACATTCTTTCAACTACTGTGGTGAGGATAGAATGTGATATAGTAAGTGGATCATATATAAACGGTGTATCTAGCCACATTATTCACGAGTTTGCGCCTAACGTGCCACCAGGTTACAGATTAATAGAAATTCCTAAGAACATCATTTATTTTCCTGTTAACCAAAATAATATAAGTAGCATAAATATAAGGATACTGGATATTAATAATCATTTAATTAACTTACGTGGAGAAGAGCTGCAACTATATTTACATCTTAAGAAAAAATTATAGAATTCAATAAAACCTCTCCACCAAAACATAAAATCATTAGTCACAATTTCATCACTAACAAGGAAAGAACTCTGAAGAAAAAAAAAATATTATCACCAGAAAACAAAGAATTTCTTAAATTAATTGGGTTGTCAAAATGAGTATACTAGACATTTCGAGTACACCTGTCTATGACAATAGCATTGATGGAATCGAAATTCATTCCTATAAACCTTACGTGACCAGTTTCAATAGAAACGATGAAATTCGTATACCGATTAACCAACAGGATTTGTACATACTGCCGTCAGCTAGCACATTATATTTGGAAGGTGTTGTCAATGTGTTTAAGAGAGAAACGGAATCGGAGAAGGCTTCTAGTGTTCAGTTTACAAATAATTCACTGCTGTTCTTTTTTCAAGATATACGATATGAGTTAAACGGAGTTGAAATAGACAGAATTAAAAATGCAGGACTAACTACGACTATGAAGTCCATTTTATCTATGAACGAAAGCGAATCCAAGATGTCTAAGGTTTGGGGATGGGATATAAATGGCACTAAGAATGTACACTCCGGAAAATTTTCAGCTTCAATACCTTTAAGTAATATTTTAGGATTCGCAGAAGATTATAAAAAAGTAATAATTAATTGTAAGCATAAACTGGTTTTGCTCCGAAGCAATACGAACGTTAATGGATTACAATTAAATACGGGAGAATTTGTGGATGACGTTGTTATTCATAAAATTGTATGGCGAGTTCCACATGTGAAAGTTTCTGATACAGAAAGAATTAATCTTCTTAGATTGTTGGAAAAAGATAGACCTGTTCAAGTAGCTTTCAGAAATTGGGATTTATACGAGTACCCTTTATTGCCGAAGACTACAAAACATACTTGGTCCATCAAAACGTCATCTCAAGTTGAAAAGCCAAGGTTTGTTATTATAGGTTTACAAACCAACCGAAAGAATGACGCAGTTAAAGACATGTCTCGATTTGATCATTGCAATTTACGTGATGTCAAGGTATATCTGAACTCCACATACTTTCCATACGACAATATGAATGTTAGTTTTAGTAACAACAACATAGCTATATTATACGAGCAGTACGCTAGATTCCAACAGTCGTATTACGGACGAAGGAGTGAACCCTTGTTAAGTGCAAAAGAGTTCGAGGAGTTTGCACCTCTTTTTGTAATTGATTGTTCAAGACAAACTGACCACCTTAAATCTGGACCAGTAGTTAATGTGCGTGTGGAGCTAGAAAGCGAAGTAGAAATACCAGATCAAACATCTGCATATTGTCTAATATTGAACGAATGTTTAATCGAATATAAACCGTTAAGTAATATTGTAAGAAAATTATCATGAACGCAAATACCCTAATTGTTGATGTGCATGGATTTAAAAATGATAGAAACCACTTTATCATTAAAGAACTTGCATTAGCTACTGCTGAAAACACTCAAGTATTTCTTATAAAACCTCCGTGGCCGTATAGATATTTAACTGATTTTGAAAAGAGACATGTAAAGTGGATCGAGCGTAACTTTGGATATAGATGGTCTGAAGGACATATAGATTATCTTCATTTCCATAAAATCATCAAACCATATTTAGAAAAAAGACAGGTGCTAGTGAAAGGTTTAGAAAAAACTAGATGGATCAAAGACTTGTGTGATAATATAACAGTTATAAATGTGGAAGAAAAAGGGTGTCCTAATTTGCTAGAGCTGTTTAAAAAGTATAATAAGAATAATTTTAGTTGTTTAGATCATAAAAATAAAAATTGTACATTAAGAACCGTTTTATGTGTTAAACAATGGATTATAGATAATAAAATTGAGATATAAGCGAATTGATTAACTACTTTTTTTTCTTTTACTGTGTGCTATTTCAATGTAAGTTTTTAATTATGTGTACCTATAAAAATAAATGTGTACCTAAATACCTGAGTTCTTTAATTTAATCTACTTTATTTATGGGAATTGAAAAATGAGATAAGAAAAATTATGTACATAAAGTTTATTTTAAAGATCATTATAAGAGTCATTACAAAGTTTCTTACAAATTTCATTAACCAATTTTTCGGACTTGTCCATTATGTCATCCACTACTTCACTCACTATGTATTGCGCACTAACCACACTATCTTCCGAGGTCGCTGACGTTTGCCCTCCGCTGATGTTAAATATTTCAATCTTGATGCGTTTTAGGGCCCTTCTTGGCGTTTTTGTAATAACGTATGAGGAGGATGCTTGTACTTTTTTTCGCAATTCCATTTTGTTTTTTTGCGTCTTCTTTTTCTTTTCCTTGCTCTCCTGTCCAGCGGGGATCGATATTTCCAGTGCATCGTTGTAATCTTCAAATGGCTGCGCATTTGGGAACCATAAGTCGGAAGGGTCCATTATCTGTAATAAAAGCATAAATTAGAACTCGAAACATGCCTTCAGTTGTATCCTATACACGCAAGTTGCAAATGCAAGTAAATCCTTAAAACACATACCTGGAAAAATATTCGTCGTCCGAATCGAAGAGTTGTCTTGACGTCCTCAGTGTGCTTGCCTGCCGATTGCGATCTTATGAATGAGTAATCAACAATATGCACAACATTTGCAATATTTTCTAGTCAGCAATTCTCAAACGTAAAGTCCTACTTAGTGTCGGGCGCAGTTCATTCAACTGAGTTAATAATGCTGACATAGCTTGGCATGCTTTAATGGAATGTGATCGCAAGGTATCGAATAAATCTGAGGCAGAAACTTGTTGTTACATGAAAATGCTGACTTGCATCTACCGTGCAATGACATTACTGCTAATAGGCGGTGATTAGGTTAAATTAAAATCTTACAAGTAAAACAATAGTTTCTTTAATACATAAACATTTATTTTATGATTCCCTTTTACTTATGTGCTATGTAAACATAGAGTATAGGACAACTAAGTACTTAGGTACTAAACCTATTTAAATTACTTACAAAAACATGCAAAAGATATCGTATAAAATCATATATTATTAAAGTAAAGCGGATTTGTGGCCGTACGATAGAGTATCAATTTTATTTCTTAGTATAATTCGCTTATTATCATTATAGGAAAGACATACTTTATTAAGTGACTGTGTAAATATTTCATGTTTTAAGGATTTAAACATCATATTTTTCTTTCTGAATAAGCTGCTATCGACTAGCACGGTCTTGTAATCATTAAAACTAATTTTTTTTACGACAGACTTTTTCGTACCCTTAGCCTTTTTGAGTTCCGTATTTTCAGTTTTGATGCAGTATAATTTAGACCTCAATCCTACGAATTCAGTTACAAGCTGCCCCCCTAACTCATCTTTGAACAATCCGGGAACTTTATTATTTTGTTTAGTTATACCATGAATATTATTCTCAGAGTAATTGCTGGTGTCAAAATACTGTTTGAAATGTTTCTTTATATCCCAGTAAATGTCATTCGTTTGTATTGAGTATAGAAAACTATCAGTGTCCGTATAGCACATTCTTAAATTAGCTCCATAAAAAGGTTTCATAATAGAGTAATGAAAATCATACATATGGCTTTTGGATATTTCTAGCACTGAAAAACCAATGTAAATAGGTTTATCCAGTGTAATTTTTTCAGGTCTTAGTTGAATTGCTACAAAGTTTTCAGTGAATACTGACGAGCTATGAAAATTAGGCCTGGCTATTAGTTGTTCTGCACAAAAGATTTTTTTAGTTTTATTGCTGACGTCAGACCACTGGTTCACCAGCTTTACATTTAGTCTTTTTTCTGTGTCCTCTAATGTTTTGCCGAAAATACTATTATTTAACAACTTAAAAAAGTCCTGTTCGAATTGTGACTTAGCTTTTTGCCGCAATTCAGTGTTCAGATCTATGTATTGTTTTAAGTAAGGACCTTGATCGAATTTAATAGCTTTATGAATTTTTTTCAATTTCAGGCCATGTTTGAGGCAAGTCTTGAGATGAATGTAATGTATGACATAGTTATACTTGTCATATAAGTTCGGTATCAATTTACATGTTTGTGATCCAGGTGGTGCAAATTTTTGGGGGCAGAAAGGCAAATCATTATGAAAATCATGCAAAGTTTCTGGGTATTCTAAATCGACCTCAAATATGTAACCCACTTTAGCGTCATCTTTTAAAAGGAGAATATCAGAAACTTGGAATGGTGGGTTCTCAATTAATTCAAAGTTAGAGTGGGGTAGATAACTACACATAGCATACCCATATAAGTTATTACAGTCTATATAAAGTAAATAATTATCTGGAGTTGTGAGATCGTGGTTAGGTAGATACTTATTATTCGCACAAGCATAACGAGTAGAACATAAGCAAACTCCTCCGCGAATACTGCGTTGTATCATTCGTATTATTTCCAAATCTTCGATTAGTTCTAGTTTGACTCCGGTTTTTAATAACATAGCATCCCAACTTAAGCTGGGTGCCGTAACATAAAAGGCAGGATCTAATCTGTAATTAGTTTTGCACGTACTTCTAAAACTCTCAAAAATATCAGTTAACAATAACACGTCAGATTTTAAGTATAAGTCAGTGTATTCACCGAGGTTTGACAAATGAAATGTCCTCCAAACCTGTTTAGCGTGATCGTAGTCAGATTCTGAAATAGTTTCGTCAGTTAAACTACTGTAAAAACATTCGCGAGGAGGTATTGCTTTTTCTTTATAACATTCCCAATTACTCATGTACTCATATGGATAAATTCCTTTACGCCTTAACAAATCAAATTGCCGTTTGTTAGGGTAAAAAAGCGACAAATAAATAAAATCATGAACTGAGAGATTTTCTGCAACTTTTTCTAAACTTGTACCTAAAAACTTTAAAGAATCCACAAAGCGCACCGCCATAAACTCTTGTTTATCGATTGGAAAAAATTTAGTAAAGGATACATAATTTTCTTTTGTCTTTGCGATAACATTTATGTTGCCTGGTAGTTCACCTAACTCTCTAATAAATAAATGACAGTCATAGCCTGACAAGTTGTGGAAGAAAACCGGTAAAAACTGTGGAAGTTTAAATTGAAGGTTGCAGTAGGAATGAGCCGCACCACGATAATTTCCTGTCAAGTGACAGTGATCTTTTACTTTATCTTCGAACAGTAACTTACTACAAAGATAGCAAATTTGAGATTCAGTAAAACTTTTTAACTCGCTCTCTGTAAGGGGTAACATATCAATATGATTTTTTAATACTCTACTTAACCTCAATACGTCAGCACCCAATTTTTTTAAAAAAACTTGAACACAATCAAGTCCTCGATAAGAAACATACCGATTGAGAGATGTATCATAAGAACATACGATGTAATAACCAAATGCGACTGGAATGTGTTTTTGTAGGTTTGTTGTATTTTTTGATTTTTGGTCATCCGAAGTGGGTTGTAACATTGATTCGAAATCAGCGTAGATTACAAATGGCATATCTTGCATACGCTCAAAATGTCTAAACTGGATTAATGTTCCCTTTTCTGGCAGAGCAGTTTTGACACCACTGCATTTATGATTGTTTAGTTTATTATCGTCAGAAAAGAAAATCATGCAATCATCGCAAAAAGATATTTTACTATGATGTTTCGTAACTTGATTCCTGACCAGCCGACTTAAATTTTTTATGAGACAGTAATGCGTATTTTTACCGCTTTCCAAGAACAATAAATTGATATGATTTTGCTTTTTTTGCATGGACTTGTATAACGGCCCAACAATCGTTTTGTTGTTTTTGAGGCCGTAAATATTGCTACACTAATATTGCTATTATTCTTTTCAAACACCCTGACATCCCTGAAGCCCACCGGGAAAGTCATGTGTCTCGTATCTAACAAAGTATCATAGTGAGGATATGACGATGTTCGGTTTGAATTTTTTTGGGCAGGAAATAAAGCTGCCATAATGCACCACAAAAAGCAGAATTGGTCAGCGTTTTGGATATTGACACATGCATGTTTTAATTTTATAGCTCTTGGAAGATCGATAAACCCTGACGCTCGCAGAGGATTATACTTGTTGATGTTAACCTCTAGATATGAATTAGCTACAAAAGTCCAACCACTATCTCTCTCCTGAAATTCGTCGATACCAGCAACTATTTGTTCGACAACCTTTTTAAACATTTCATTGAAGTCGTAGTTCTTATGAATTACGATGTTTCCGGTAGCGAACGATTTAACTTCACTACTATCATTTTTTGGCAGCGTAAACTCGGCGAATAGTTCAAAATTCGCTTTTACGCTGTCAAAAGATTCAAGTCGTGCGTTAATCAGCTGGCGCACTTGACTACGCAGTGAACGAATAAACATTGATGGTGGGCTCGATTCGTCGACGTCTTCGCTGTCCGAACGAGGTCTCACTCTGTAAGTGGCAATGCGGTTACGAAATGCGGATAATACTTTCTCAACACCATCGCATTTCTTAACAGCATTGTTATTTTTATGTACAGTGCTTCGCAAATGGGAGGAAAAAGCTCTACTTTTAACTGAGATATCACATACCGAACAATATATTGAATTATTATTAGGCATATTGATGTGTATATGAATTTACTTTGCTTTGTAAAGCTGTGAAAGTACGAAAAGAGACAAACCTAGTATTATTATTATTATATCGTACGGCCACAATCATACAAAAATAAAACAAAGAATAAATACAAACTAACACATATTTTTATTCTTACAACTACAAGAGTGACTAACAAAATTTTCTACCTATCTACCTTATCGCCGTAAAAATACCCGTCCTCCACAAACTTCGCCTTACACCGCTGCAACAGCTGCTGCAGCGCAGCTAACTCAGGCGAGTCGGGTTCCCCTCGGAATTTCAGCGCCAACACCGCCTTTTCGTGCCGCTTGAGGGGGTGAACGTTTTTAATGTCGTCCACCTGGTACAGTTTGAGGTCTAAAAATAGACCTCCCTCAAGCTGGGCAGTGCGGCGCACGACTCCGTCAGCGACTCGCTTTGCGTAGCTGGATCGCAGCTGCTGCGGCGGTCTGGCGGCACCCTCCTCCTCGCTGTCGGAGTCGAAGATGCGCCAGCTGCTGCTCCTCTTGGCCTTGTGCCGCGGCGGTGCCTTGCGCTTTGCCTCCTTTGGCTTCGCTGCTTCCTTGGTCTTGCGCCTGTAAATACCATAATGTCAAACACTGCATAAAGACCACTGTGGGCTAGTTTGTTCATAAAACATTAAGAAAAAGACTTGTTTGGTGAATGTCACGTAATCTGCCATTAATAGAATAATAATAATAAAATTGTTTACCTAGGAACCGCTTCGTCGTCTGAGTCGTGCTGACGCTTGCCGGGAGCAGGTCCTTTCTTTTTGTTTCTGAAATAGAACGGAAAAACTGTTATTCATAGGTAAAACACTATATTGACGAAACTGTGTTAAATCTTTACAGGTAAAAAAAAAAAAAAAAATTGTTTGCATAAGAAAGTAGTAAGATGTTACCTCACTACAGAAGATTCTGCATCAGATTCCGCAGCACGCGCTTTATACTCGGCTGGGGAAATCCGCTTGACAGGCTTCGGGGCTCTCCTGGAACTGTTGACAAAAGAAATCAAAAAACTCAGTTTGTTGTTGTATTATACCTAGTACAACTGATTTATCACCTGCGCTGTTAACACGAATCGCTTGTCACCGTACAAACATAGTTACACACATGGACTAATACCTATATAATCAATTAATCACAAACCATCCATATGACCTTACACAAATGGGTTCAAACTGATTTTGCAAATAACTCTAAATTAGTTTGGAGTGATCTATGTACTCTATGTAAAAATACTAAAGCACTCCACACAAACAAACACACACACAACATAACTAACACACATAACCGGTCAACGATAAATTTTTAGAACAAAATATATTTTTTTAAGTGAATAAATACCTTTCAAAATACTCGTCCTCCGACTCGAAGGCAGCCTTCGATTTGCGGGGGGCCGCGGCGTTGTAGCAATATTCAGAGTCAGACCTGAAAACAAACGTATAAATTAGTAAAATGTTATCAATAAAAAAAAAAAAATAATGGTTACCTATGAAGTGAAGTAAAGTGCAAATGAGGTGGCTAAAAAACTAAAAAAGTAATCTAAGTGAGCGAGGCAAAAAGAAAAAAAAAAAAAAAAAAATTGAGCCTACGGATGGATAATTATAAAAAATAATTAAATATTATTTGAATGGAATGCAAAAATCAAGAAAAATATTGAATAAACTTACGAACATTTTCAGTAGGTGTAGAAGCAGGGAAGCAGAACTTGACAGCAGGCAGAAGAAGGTGTTCAGCAGGGCACAACGGCAGCAGAGCTTCAGCAGCGGTTTCACAAGTAGCTCGGAGCGACTAGACGATCGTTGAAGCACGAAGAGAAGTGATACTTTTTCGTAACATTTCAGACGTTTTTAAAGGAAAAATATTTGATGACAATGCACTGGTGTGTCGGACGAGGAGTTTGTGCGCATGTGTGTGTGACACTATATAAAATATTGAACGTATTGTCTTAAAGAATTTCACGGTTATTTTTTTATATTCATTCTACGGCGTAAGGTTAATATTAAATTGCGTATCAAACTACGGTGTGGTCCCTTTATAGATCCTAGGACACTATAAAGACAAAAAGTAGTCTGGGTAGTTTCAATGTGCCTATTGCTCTACAAAACTTTCGTGATAGATACTTTACTACGATGCAGTAAAAAATACATAATACACAAAGTAATTATACAATAATATAATCCCTTCTTAATATAATAAGAGGGGTCTCTTTAAATCTACCCAAGGGATGACTTCAATCTAATGTAATCATGTATATTTGTTTGATCTTTTATAATCAAGCTATATAAATTACCTACATCCATTTTAAATCCAGAAGAAATGGGAAATTAATATAAGTACTACAAAACTAAACAACTAAACCATAAGCCAACTAAACCTTTTACTAAACTAAGCCATATTATGTACCTACCTATTTTGTGTTATATTACATTACAATAGTCTTCATGTTTTCGGTTTTGGACGCGCTGATGGTAAAGCTGGAGGGATGTATTTCTTTAACAATAATAGCATAGCCCCCGAGCGAAGCCGCAAGCCAACGCTAGTTTGATTTCGTAAGCGCATTTAGCTTGGTGCAAAAATGTAATACGCGGGTACACAACCTACATAGAATTGCTTAGTCATGACACATGCAGTGATTGGAATCTTGCTGCATGACGTTGGTATGATATGGATATGCTTCTTTTTAAAACAAACGTCCTTACTTTTGAAATTAAATTAAATAGGTAGATATTGTTTATTCGAGTGAGAAAGCACAGAGGAAATTTAATACATACATTCATTCACGTACATTAGTAAAGAAGAATATATATAAAAAAAAAAAAAAATAACATCCTAACATAACCTAACTATTGTTCCTATCCTAACTATTAAAAAAGGAGGAACCAGACTACATTATCACTCGCACTTACGTCGAATTTATTGACACACGATCATTCATCAAAATCGGTTCAGCAGTTTAGGCGCTACAGTGGAACATTCATTCATGAACACTAGCTGTGCCCGCGACTTAGTTCGCATGGTAGTCGGATAAAAAGTAGCCTATGTGTTAATCCTGGGCATGGCAAATCCGTTATGAGTCAAAGAGAAACAAACATCCATCCATCCATCTTTACAAACTTTCGCATTTATATTATTATTCTTAGTAATACACTGCATTAACCTTCCTTCGAACCGTGCCATACATGGATAAAAATGGAATATCCATATCATGTTAGCATGAAATTAAACAATACAAGGTGTTATAAAATTAACGGTAGGCGCGAAAAGCGAAATCCATGATACGATTACTAATAGTGTTATATGCTTTTACGATCCTTTTATAACTTTGAACTTTAGATTTTCAAAGTACCTACTTATCGTACTGAGCAACAATTTTTTTTTTTTTTTTATAGAATTAGTTTAATTTGAAATTTAGTAAATACCTATCTGAATATATTTCTATTTCTACGAATCCTGAAAATTATAAGAACTAAAATATTCTCAGTACTTAGTTTACAGTGAATAGAATGTAGGTTGATTGATAGATCACCAAATCTACACTCTACACGTATAAACAAAGTAAATTAATTTTGCAGATTTTTCAGTTAAATAACACCGTGTATAACCATGTAAATTGATGAATAAGCAGACTGCAGCTTTATTTTAATTGTTAAACATATTAATATTTTAGTCATATCTGCAATTATTTTTTAACTTGTGTATGTGAGCGCTGGCGGATGTGATTGCGAAATGTAGGTTACACGTGTCGAGTGTGACCCATGAAAATGTTTTGCAGGTAGGTACCTACATGATCCTTGATGGATCCTTGGTTTGCCTGGTTACTATTCGGACCCCTAATAATGTTCCCTTTTTATTATGCCGAGAAATTGTTTGAACAGACATTTATGGACCCACCTCTAATTTTACTTTGTCATCGCTGGTTAGCATCGATCATCGCCAACGGGACGGTGCGTTAAAGAGTGCTTTGGGATTTCATCAATCGATCTAGTTCGTTGTGTTATAACCAATCTCAATTCCTGGATGGATTGATTATAACACGACGAACAAATCTAAAATCTTTCGTCATTGTAGTATTTAAGAAGAAAAAAATCTATGTAATACAATGCTTGAACTCCTGGAATTTTTTTTTTTTGTTTAACTTCATAATTATTGTCCGCAACAGGAATTATCGACTGGACCAACGTAGTTATTGGGCATGTTGGATCGCCTTTTTTTGGCATCGAGTGAACGGCGGAGCCGTGAGGGTGATGTCGAAAAATGGTGAGCCAGAATGCCCAATAACTACCTACTATAGAGATATTTTATTGAATGAGCAATGATACTATAAAATTACCCGCTTAAAAGTAACCGCTTTGGTTTATGAGTTCCTTTAGTGCCCGGTGGCCTCCGCAAATACTTCGGTTTGTTTAGAATCAATCGCTTTTGCGCAACTTTCTCCATTGATAAATATTTGACGACAGCGAAGTAAATCGGAACGAGCTGCGTGTTTGACCGAGATGGGTATGTTTTATTTAACTAATTTCGGACTGTTTGATTAATAAATGGGAAATAAAAAAATATCCGGAAAGGTCATCAGCTATTTCGGGATATTTTTGATGGCCGCCTTCAATAACAATTGTATTTTAGATGCATAGGCAGGGCTACACAAATAGAATACGAAATTAAAATTTAAGTTAACAAGTCTGTTGTGCACCCAATGGAATGTATACAGCATTCGAGATTAAATATATTAGTAACACTACAAAATTACTAATAATTATGTACACATAGAACGAGAACCAACGCGTTGGACAGACGTAGTCGTAATAACAAAAGCTTCGGGAGGAACCCTACAAGCAGCCATACATCTGGCGCATAATCGAAACAAATGATGAGAGCTGGTGGCGGAAGCTGTCCTTAGTCACGTCCCTCAGCCACGAGGAAACGACAACGAGATTTCCGCAAATAGACTCATAGTTGAACCGTTGCAAGTAGCAAGTGCATAGCAACCCCTAGTCTCTGAAGTGTCAACATACCTAATATGTACCTAATACCTACTTTGCGCTATTTAGGGGAGGGCTATGTCCAGCAGTGGACTAGTATAGCCTGACGACGACGACGACCTAATATGTAACATACACACTTATTATTTTAACACTTCAGACAATAAGGTTCGCTCAGTGAAATAACATTAAATGAAATGAAAAGGTTTCATTCAGAGTAGCGCAGAAAATGCGGCTTAATGAACGTCACAAGTCAAACTAGTTGTCCATTTCAGAATATAGATACAGAACAGAAAACGGAAAAATAACACCAAACTTTGTCTTTTCAAAGTCCTTAATTAACAGAGTTAACATAGTTATTATAAAACATAGAACTCATGCATTATACTGGCTTTAATTCCAGACACCATTGTCATTTAAATAATCCTTTATGTTATAGTAACCCTTTGGCACAAAGTGTACTTAATACATTTTTTGAACCGCGTTTCAGTCAAGCTTAATATATCTTCAGGGATTTTGTTATAGAAACGTTTACAATGCCACAGGATTCAGGCTTAACCTTTGCCAGCCTGAGTATTGGAAACGAAGTTTATTTCTAGTATTTACATTGTGTTGGCTACCTAAAGTTTTAAAGTTATTCATATTTCTACCGGCGTTCATAATGTTTTCACATCTTTTTCTTAAAGTGCCTCTCCATTACTGAAGGTTGGCAGTCAGCTGTTTACAGCGGTTTCTGTTCAATGCTATTCTGAACAGCTCCTCTGCGGTTTTAACACCGGTCCACTCCTTGATGTTGCACAACCATGTCATCCTTCTCCTGCCCGGCCTTCTCTTTCCTTCCGCCTTGCCCATCTAAATAGTCTGCAGTAATTGGAGTTTACTGCATCGCAGTACATGGCCTAAGTAAGCTACTTTCCGCTGCTTGATGGTGCGAAAAAGATCCACCTTCGTGTCCATCCGTCTAAGGACCTCGACGTTGGTCACTTTTTCGGTCTAGCTGATCCGGAGAATTCGTCGGTAGCACCACATCTCGAAAGCTGCGAGTCTTTTTTTGAGTTCTTCCTTTACAGTCCATGACTCGCATCCGTAAAGAAAGACAGGCCATATATAACAATGCAGGATCTTATTGCGGAGTTTGATGGCGAGTTGCCGAAAGCACAGAACTTTACTCAAAGTCATAAATGAAGTTTGGGCAATTTCAACACGCACTTGTATTTCAGTATCGCTTTCCCATGACGATCTCATCCATGATCTGAGATATTTGTACATGTCAACTTTTGTACGATATTTGTTCCGATTTGTAAATCCACCAGTTGTTGGGCCCCGCTCGCAGAAACTATCATGAATTTCGTCTTAGAGACATTCATGTTAAACGCAACTCTTCTATTACACTCATAGACTTTATCTACAATCATTTCAAGACTTTCTTGGGTGGATGCTAGCGGGACAGTGTCGTCCGCGTACCGCAGGTTGTTGACCACACGCCCATTAATGACGACTCCTGCTTCCACATCTTCCAGATATACTGAATGGCAATTGTCAGGATGTTAGTTACTTTAAAGAAATATCTTAACGAATCTCTACTACCTAGTTTATAAATAAATCTGCATGTTTTCCTTCACAATTAGCCACTATAAGTTCACAAATGTACATAACTTAGAAAACAAAGTCATTGGTACACGCCAGGATTCGGGCCCACGACCTCTCGATTGAGAAGACGGCGTTCTACAGCTCCACTACCACCACTTTGAGCTCGGAGATAATGTCAAGCCACGCCAAGTAATGCCTCCTCTCAGGGTAAAAACATCACGCAAACATCCTGCTTTCTTTATGTTTATTTCTAGTATTTATTCTGGACTCAATTTAACACTCAAGTGAAACATTGTAAACCGATTGTTTTGTGTAATGTTTCATGAAAAACACGGGCAGGAGACGCGCCTTAACAATAAAAAAGACCGCGAAAACTATTTGTTTCACGTTTTTTTAATTTTTCTACTCTTCATCTTCAACCTATTATATACCTATTATATACTGGTACTCTAGCCAACTAAATATAATTAAATGGGGTAATGTTATGTCTGAGTCATATGGTTTGAAGTGTGGAGTGAGACAGGGTGGGCACACATCTCCTACTCTGTTTAACCTGTATGTAAATGAACTGATTAAGGGTCTCAGCAATATGCATGTCGGCTGCCATATTGACGGAACCTGTGTCAATAATATTAGCTATGCAGACGACATGGTATTGTTGAGCCCCTCAGTCAGTGGACTTAGAAAACTTTTAGGAATGTGTGAAAGCTACGCTAGTCAGCATGGACTTAAATATAATATAACTAAAAGCGAATTCATGATTTTTAAGGCCGGCACAAAGGTCCCTTTAAATGTACCTGTAGTAGCTTTAAATGGTAAACCTTTAGCTAGGGTGTCGTCTTTTAAGTACTTAGGGCATATTGTCACTGAGGATTTACGAGACGACGCCGACATTGAGAGGGAGCGCAGAGCATTGTGCGTCAGAACAAATATGATAGTTCACAGGTTTAGATACTGTACAGCACAGGTTAAAATAACATTGTTTCGATCATACTGTACATTTATGTATGCTTGTAATATGTGGGCTGTATATTGGCAGAAAACTCTGAATTCTTTAAGAGTTCAGTATAATAATGCTTTCAGGATGCTGCTGGGGCTGCCGCGGGCTTGCAGCGCATCAGGCATGTTTGCGGATGCACAGGTGAATGGTTTTTATGCCGTACTCCGCAACCGGTCCGCCGCAGCGCTCTGCAGGCTCCGCGCCAGCCCCAATAGCATTCTGACTATGATAGCGGACAGGGTAGATAGCCGATACACCGAAATGTGGGCCGAGAGACACAGAAGTCTCTGTACAGTTACGTACCAAAAATAATTGAAAATAATAATAAAAATAAGTACACAATTGATTGATTGATTTGAATTGATTAGAATTTGTTATTATTGTTACTAATATAGTCTTAAGTCACTATTGTTACTAACATAATATGGGTACTTAATGCCTGAAATAAAGATTTTTTTTTTATTTATGTCCCCACCGAGGGGCACGGGTCTCTTCCCTAAGGAAGGTATCTAATAGGTCATACTCGACCACAGTGGCCAAGTCCAGATTGGTGGAGGCTTGCAAAACTAGTGGCTGGTCTTACTGTCAAAAGTTTTCAACCCGCTCTAAGGCCTCTGACTTGGCTTAACGACTGCCGTCCAGCGACGGGAGCCGGCGCTAACTGCTTAACGTGCCTTGCGAAGCACGGAACTGCTCAGAGGACTCAAATATAAAAAACAAATGAAACATTAAAAACCGATTGTTTTGTGTAATGTTTCATGAAAAACACTAGCAGGAGACGCGCCTTATAAATAAAAAAGACGACGAAAATAACTTGTTTAACGTGTTATTAATGTTTCTACGTCTGCCATCATTAAAATAAAATGTGATGAATTCGTGACCGCGGACTTTACATGTCTATGCTAACGAGCGCAAAATGTCGATCGTAATGATAATAATTTAGGACTATATTATAAACCTACGGTAAGGTAAATTAACACATCCCTTAGAGTATCCAATTACATAAAAAAAAATCATAAATATCGTTGAAGCCGTTTCGGAGGAGTTTGACAAGTTCAACGCGACACGTTTGACACATGCTGGATGCGGCAGATGCTGGATGCGGCAAGCTGAAGACAGGACGCTGTGGCGCTCATTAGGGGAGGGCTATGTCCAGCAGTGGACTACATAATATAGCCTGAAGAAGAAGAAGAGTTGAATATTGACTGTTAATACTTCTGTACCCGTAACCAGCGTGCTTTGGGACACGAGAGTTTTTTGTATCGTCTATAAGTCCCACTGGGCCGCAGGGCCGCAGGGCTCAGGCCATCTCTCAGCGACAGAGAGTGTTATGAGCTTAGTTGAGAGCGGTGGTAACGGAGCGGTGTAGAACGCCGGTTTCTCAATCGTTAAGTCGTGGGTTCGTACCCCGGCATCCACCAATGACTTTGTTTTCTGAGTTATGTACATTGGTGAAATTATCGTAGCAATACTACTCGCTGACGGTGAAGGAAAACATCGTAAGGAAACCCTAGTGTCTGAGGTGTTAGCGTACCTCAGTTGAGCCCAAATGTCTTGTCTCTTGTATGTTTACTTTACTTTAACTCTAAATTAAGTAAATTACTTGCGCAGGTACTTAAGACGTGTAAGCACTCCAAAGCTAGTGTGTATTTGTATGAAGGTTCGAGCACCTACTTAATTAAATTCCTAAATTGCGTGTGAACGCCTTATCACTTAAAATTAAGTTGAGGTTTAATAACAAAATAATAATAATGATGATAAAAATAAAATAATAATGATTATTGCTAATATAAACATATGTGTACTTACCTATGTCTATCTTCCTAAAACAGTCGCTTTTTTATTGGTCTATCAAGCTTTTTAGCTATAATGTGTATCGAGCTTATCTATGTTAATAAAGATTAATTTTGGGAAATGCTGAAAAAAATTCCAAATATACTCTATTACATTATTTATTTTCGGACAAAAAAAACAGGATTGACAAACTTATAAGATACATCTTATAAATTTGTCAATCCTGTTTTTTTTGTCCGAAAATAAATAATATAAAATAAAAACTCATATTAAGTAATTATGCATTATAAAAGTTTTCTCACGTATCTGGTGATATATACTTATATGTCACCAGATACGTGAAAAATTCCGTCGCAAATTCAATGTCGTCAAAATTATTAAGTCTATATAACATATTTTGCTCCACACCTGATACGATTCGATTAGATCCACTAAGTGCTGGTTTTTGAATTTATAATTTCACTAAGTAAATTCTTAAAAAAAACACAAGAAAAAATAACCAAGAGACAAGACTACACTTACTTACGACTATTTACATTACGAAATTCTCAATACAGAAACTGGCAATAAGGTATTGCAATTACACAGATACTTTTAATATTATTAGTGGTCTAAAACAAATTAGTAAACTCACCAAGCAAAACTCCGGGGTCAAAACACAAAACCGCACAAAAACAAATGAACAAGAAATTTCGAACTTCGAACACTTTTTTTTTCCACTTTCAAAGTCGACGCTACTCTCGGCAGCCAGCAAAGAAACACCAAAAGGTATTTCCGTTTCGCAACAGTATTTTGTCGTAATTTCCGGTCACGATTATAACCAGCCAGCACCACGTTCGCTTCGCTAAGAGGCCGGCAAAAGACTGAATTTCAGGGGATGAAACGTCAAACGGGAAACGTCTAAATGGGATTTTTTTCTCGTTTTCTCACAGAGTTCGCACCTCAAACGTTGATAATGTGACGCTTTGGTGTTGTTCAAGTGGACGGGAAAACGGCTACCGGAAAAACTGAATGGAACAGGTTGATTTTCACTTAGGGGTTCATTCAGCGTAAAAAAAGTGTTGTACCTACCTATTGAAAGGTACAACACTTTTTTTTTCATTGAATTTTTTTATGTAGCCTATATACGTCCCACTCAGGTATAGGCTTACTCTTAGAAAGAGAGAGAGAGAAAGTATGGGCTTAATTACTAGAGCAATTTCAAGCGCTGAGATATATGAACACCGCCGATACTCAGGTTTCTTCTCGATGTTTTCCTTCACATTTAGCAAGTGGTATTGTTACTTTAACTATTTCCGTTCATGTAGAATTAATATACAAACCGGTCAAGTGCGAGTTGGACTCATGGACCAAAGGTTCCGTACATTATTACTTGTCTAATGCAGCAAAAATGCGTTTCCTTTGTTCAGTTCGCAACCCTTAGTCGTCAGGCTATACTAGTCCACTGCTGGACATAGCCCTCCCCTAATGAGCGCCACGTTGTGCTATCATAGGGGTTAATGCCCATAATCCCCACGCTGGGCATGCGCAACCCTTAGAGGAAAGCCAAACCACACTCAGTTTTTTTTATTATTTATTGTAATACTGTAGAGACTGCAATGTAATTGTATTAGGTTTGACACTTGACGTATTATCTTTTTCACAAAGAAAAATAAAATATTTCTATAACTAACATAAACTCACGCCTGTGTCTTAGAGCGGTAGCCAGAGATTAGGAACTGCCACTTGGCACTTTGCCCTTCATTAGTCTTGCACTTGTGAGCCTGAGGATGCCTCGTGTTAGAGGCGAAACGCGTCGCGTATTTTCTCACACAAGTATTGGTGTCGGTGGTGGTGTGTTCGTGTCTTGCTTCTGCTTTAAAAAGTGGGAGGAAGGGCGGTGCCTTAACTAACCGCGTAGTGCTTGTGGGATTTTTGGGGAAATTTAGCAAAGGTATTTTCACATTTTATGGATTCATAAGTCGTTGCATGCACGCTTCGGGTACAACAAATGGAAAAAATATATATATTTACTACAAAATTACCAACTTATACAATCTGTTAGCTTTTAGAATATACCTCGGGCTTTAGAGTAGGCTTCGGTTTTTGCCCAAAGCACTCGAGTGTAATAAAAAAAATTCCTGCTCTGTATAAAACTTTTCTTCACTATTTTGAAAAGTTATGTGAATTCAGTGTCATATTAAGTGTCATATATATTAGTGTAATAGAAATATTACACGAATATATCCGATTCTATCCGATAGTAGCCGAGGAATATACTAAAAGCTAATAGACTGTACGTATTTTTAACATTGATGAGGTTTTATATTGTTTCCTCGCTCTTCAGCTAAATGCAATCGTAGTTAAAAACCCCGCTCTAAAAATATCAGATAGTTACGGCTACCAGATAGACGGCTACTAGATAGTTACCAGTGATTTTGCTCTCATGGAATTTCAATAAAAAAATAACGATCTTATTTTTATAATCCACGTCAAGCTGTGGTTACATAACGGTGGAAGCATTGTCTCTACCCATAAAATGCAAAAATGTTTAAAGCAAAAGGTTGCTCTTCACATTTTTGTTACAAAGTCGCCATTATTTTGTATTTGTTGTTTTTCCAGTGTACAATAAAGAATATGAACACTGATGCCGTGAGTCACCCATTGGCTCAATTGGTAGAGCGCTGGTACGGATAGCCAGAGGTTGCGGGTTCGAATCCCGGCATGTGTGAAATTTTTAGCCTCTAAATAGGTTTTTAAATTTGTTCCTTAGCACGGGTTAGTGCATTAAAAATAAAAATAGTGTAATCATGTGGGTACAGTGATATCGTTCCGATGTTAAACCTAACTGCAAAGTAGGTAGTCGGGGCTGTAAGTAATGCAATTTGCTTAAGTCAGATGTCGCTGCCTGTACGTAATACAGAGAATATTGTAAAGAGGTTCGAAATTTCACTGATGCCGTGAGTCGCCCATTGGCTCAATTGGTAGAGCGCTGGTACGGATAGCCAGAGGTTGCGGGTTCGAATCCCGGCATGGGTGAAATTTTTAGCCTCTAAATAGGTTTTTAAATAAAGAATATTCTCATCTTATCTTATCCCTTAACGTAACTTACTAGAATGTATGAGTGTAAGGGCTGGTTTCTGAATTGAAAATTTTACTAAGTAAACACTTAAGTAACGTCCTGTCTCGCTCTTTGCTGAGAAATTCTAAGAGATAGCACTATAGTTCAGTATTTACTTAGCAAAATTTCAAATTAAATTCAATAATTTTCTATGTTTTTTGTACATCTACTCATTCTCCTTCTCTAATTTACTAGTCCAGTTCATCCAAAAGTTGTCTGTAAAATATAATTTTTAGTGATAAGGGTGCCGTCTGTACTTTTAGGTCCAGAAATATCTGTGCAATTTCTATTTTTATGTACAATAAAGTGTTCTTTATCTATCTAAATGGTTATGTATTTACTTAGCGAATATCTCAATTCAGAAACCCTACTCTGGTCCTTCTTCTTCTTCTTCAGGCTATATTAGTCCACTGCTGGACATAGCCCTCCCCTAAGGTTGATAAATGCCAAGCCGAATAATTCTTAACTTTGCCACGATGTTTTCCTCACAGTGGACAATGGTACAACGACCTAAGCTTAGTACCTCAAACAGGGACCAATCTCATATGGTAGAAACAAGAACGGTAGATATACGGAAATCTTTGCGGACACCCACGTCAGTTTTGAGATACCGTACTCGCATACCTCTGTGTTCACGTGTTTGTTAAATCCTTTGTACTATACTTCATATTTATATACTTTGGCTGTCCTTTTACTGCACACACTAAATAGAGATTTTTTTAATGTAAGTAGGCTATAAACGTACCACTGCAGGGCACAGGCCTTCTCTCAGAGAGAGAATATGGGCTTAATTACCAGGCGTGCCCACCGCAGATTGGCAATTTCAAGCGTTGAGGTATTTGAACACCTTAGACACTCAAGTTTCCTTAATATGTTTTTCTTAATTTTATCATTCATTCGTTCGTTCGTTCGTTCGTTCGTTCGTTCGTTCGTTCGTTCGTTCATTCGTTCCTTCATTCGTTTGTTCGTTCATTTATTCATTCATTCATTCATTCATTCATTCAGCGATTGGTTTTGATATATTGCTTTAGAATACATTATTTTACATCAATACAATTTTAACATTTTCTTAGATCTAATTGATTATTACTATAATGATGAGTATTCTGCTATATAAGTATGAAAAGAGCCTTTGAGCTCGGTAAGAGATTAAAGGAGCTGAAAATTAGCAAAATATTTGCTTTATGAAAGCGGGTATTAATAATGTTGAGATACGGCTTTCGAGCTACTCTGGCACACAGCTAAGCAGTGCCATATCAGTTTACGACTGTTTAATTATGTATTTGATGGAATATGGAATTATGGAATTATGGAAGATGGAATTATGTATTTGATGGAATGTAATTGGAGATTTTTCTTTTATTTATTGTTATCATTTAATTCAATGTGATTTGAGAATGTGCGGGGCTTCCTGGCACAGGTGTCTATACACTTGATAGGACGTCCCCACCACAGTGTAAAATTAATTTTAAGTTGATAACGAAATAAATATTTTTGAATTTTGTATTTGTAATTCAGTATTAATTCATTGTTATGATTAATATATTCCAAGTCCATAATATTGGCCTTTGCATCAACGTAATGAGATGATTTATACAGCGTCCAGTGGCATCTTCACTCACACTAGATGGGTGAAGAGACCACTCGGATGCTGTAGTGTAAAAACCCAGTCCCAGAGGGTTTTTTAGACAGCGGTCAGCGGGTCGAACAAAGGACTCGCAAGCGAGAGATCCAGATTCGATCCCCAGTGCGGGCATGTATCAATGGCTTTGTTTAATTTCAAAGTTACGTACATTAGCAAATTTGTAGTCGCAATACCACACGCTAATTGTAAAGGAAAACATCGTGAGGAAACCCGTGGATTGGTTGGTTCCGCACATATTGACTAGTTTTTTTCTGTGGGGTAGGCCGAAAAAGCTGTCAGGATGTTATAGGGGTTGGGTAAGCCTTTTCCAAATCTAAATTCTTATGGTATTCAATTATATGTGTTATGCTTTATCTGTCACAATATTATTGACAAATATACAAGAACTAATAGAATCACTGCTTAGGCACTGGCACTGATTTTACAAAAAATACAAAAGTATAAATGGCAGCGTCAGAAAATAAATTTGCTGAGTAACTCATTCATTGAAATGTGACTCAAGACTGTTATTTACGTGTTTGTTTTCGAAATAGGTGACCACAAAAGTAGAAAAATAAATAATATTCAATGACTAAGCTAGAAGTGGAGCTTTTTCTAAATTAATATACCTAAGCCGATTAAAAAAAAATCACTAACCATACCAACAAAAAGCGCCCCACGGTGTGTCCCTTTTAGTGTCGTTATGCTTTTATTTTAAAATCTTTTTTTACTTAAAAAGAATACTGTACATCCCTACGACTTCTGCTTGAGTTGACAGCATTGGAGCGATAACTGTCCGGAAGGGACACTGTGAAACTTCCGTTTCCGATATAATAACGGGAATGACACGATAAGTTTTGAACCGTCCAAGTTTTTTCATTCGGTTTGAGTTTCTTTAGCCAACGTTTTTGAGGAGAATACATCAAGCGGGAATGTCCAAAAACCACTTATGACCAATATTTACTGGTCAGAGGTGGTTTTCAATTATAATTAATCGATGGTCAATCACTTATGACCAATAATTATTGTTCAGAGGTGGTTTTCGATTATAATTGATCGATGGTCAATCACTTATGACCAATAATTATTGTTCAGAGGTGGTTTTCAATAATAATTGATCGATGGTCAATTATAATTGACGTTAGCGGTGAAAACACTGGGATGTAGTGACCTCAAAAAACCGTAAGCTAGTGTTCTGCATAAAAGCTTTGATGAAGCCACAGAATACAAGTCACTTACTGAAGTATCCTTAGAAATTGTACAAATCAAGCCTGAGCATTGTAAAAAAAATATACTAAAGACATTAAATTTAGTAATAAAAATGTATGTGTGAAGCGAAGGTGATCTGTCAGGATCGCGGCAAATGGCAGTCTCTGGTCTGTGCCTACCACTCTAGGATACAGGCGTGAGGCTATGTTATGTTAATTTCATAAGGTAGGTTACATGAGCACGTACTGATTGGCGCGAAACACAAGAAAGAATGAAAGTCATCTGTCAAGCAAGAGTGACAATCGAGAAGACAGTGTTGCTACCGAAGAAAAGTAAATTCTCCCACAAAATACAAAATTATTTTTTCAGCAAAGACTTTTCACACAATGGATTGACATCAGGTTGGCTTATTATTCAGAGTAATTCAATAGTGCAATTAGTTTATCTGTGGCCCCACACTAAGAAAGATTGTATGGTGCGTAACAGAAATAATAATAATAATATAATAATATTGGCCTTTTTCATCTACTTAATGAGATGATTTATACAGCGTCCAGTGGTATCTTCACTCACACTAGATGGGTGAAGGGACCACTCCGACGCTGTAGTGCCTGGGTCATGGTTTTATAGATGGTGTAGGCTTGCCCAGCACCTATACCATCCTGACAGCTTAGTCGGCCTAGCCCACAGGAAAGACTAGTCAATACGTGCGGAGCCAACCAAGCCGCGGGTTTCCTCACGATGTTTTCCTTCACCGTTAGCGTGTGGTATTGCGACTGCAAATTCGCAAATGTACGTAACTTTGAAATTAAACAAAGTCATTGGTACATGCCAGCACTCGGGATCGAACCTGGGGCTCTAGCTTGCCAGTCTATGGTTCTACCCACTGAGCTACCACCGCTGTCAGATTTACAATTTAATTATTTTGCAATGGTAAGGCAGACTTATTAACAAGATAAGGTTGCGTTTTTGTTACAATATTCCAACAAGCGCATACATTGACTCTCTCTCTCTGAGACAAGGCCTGAGCCCTGCCTTATTATCATCTCACTAATTTTATAAAGGCGAAAGTTTGTGAGTGATTTTAATCAATTTTGGTATGGAGTTACCTGACACCTTGGATAACCACATAGGCTTCGTTTTACTGCGGGAAAATATCTCTTATTCCCATGGGAAAATCGATAATCCGTGGGTAACACCGCGGGCCACAGCTACTCTATAATATACTAATGAATCGCTGAATGTGTTGGTAAACGTAAATCTCGAGAGCAGCTGAACCGATTTTGCTAGATCTTTTTTTAGGATATTCCTTGAAGTACGAGGATGGTTCTTAGGGAGAGAAATTAAAAATATAAAGAATCGATGGTAGGCGGTACCAAATTTGCTGGGTCAGCTAGTTCTTAATATTTATTAGCAGATTCCACTTGAAGATAGAGGTATTTTACACACCAAAGTAAAAAGGTTTCTGATGTCCTCAATCCATCTTAGTTCTTATTTAAAAAGCCGTAGAACTACAGTTTCATTACAGCATTGAAAATATCACTTCGTAAGTAATTCAAAAGATCAAATAGAAGCCAAGCTTATTTTGGGCTATTCATTTTCGTGAAAATGTCTGTCTACCCGCCTGACATTTTCCTATTCTGGTCCAAGAGTAGGTAAAGGCTTTTTGCAACGAAGGGAGCCTCTCTATTTAGTAGTTCATTGATTTTACTTTTTTCCAAAGTTAAATTTTGTGACTAGAATTGAGAAACGAATGTTGCTTTGGTTTGGACATGTGGAGAGGATGAAGGAAGAAAGATTGACGAAACAAATATATAATGCAAATGTGAGTAGAAGGGCTAGTAAGGGACGTCCAGGCGGACATACATCGACCAAATAGGGGATGTATTAGCAAAAGGTAAGATATAAAGTACCCGCAACCGGCGTGCGTGCATGCAACGACTTTTGAACGTTGATGAAGCGAAGGTGATCTGTCAGGATCGTGGCAAGTGGCAGTCCCTGGTCTCTGCCTACCCCTCCGGGATACAGGCGTGAGGTTATGTATTTATGTTAAATTTTGTGTATTAATTTTTTTTTTTATTTTAATGTTAAAAAATATTTTATTATTGTAAAAAACACCTTTGACAAATGTAGTTTGAAGTTTTGCTAAATAATAAATTACGGATATTTAAGACATAATTAAATTTGGTTTCTCTATACTTATTTTATTACTTATTGCCGGCTGCGCGGTAGATGGCAGTCGTTAAGCCAAGTCAGCGGCTTTAGAGGGCGGCTTGAAAACTTCTGACAGTAACGCAGTCACTAGTCTTGCAGTCACGCAGTCACTAGCCTCCACCAATCCGGACTTGGACCCTGTGGTGGAGTATGACCCATACCTTCCTCAGCGAAGAGACCCGTGCCCTTCGGTGGGATAATTGGTTGATGATGAAAGTTCTTTTACGTGGTGGCAACTTCGCATGCCTCTTAATTTTTTTTATTCTGCCTCTGACTTGGCTTAGCGACTGCCATCTATCGACGACAGCCGGCACCAACTGCATAACGTGCCTTGCGAAGCACGAAACCGATCAGAGTGCTTAGTGCGAGTTTGACAGATCCAATCGAATAACTTTACTACCGCGTTAATCGAGCTTTGAATATTGAGTATGAGTAAGTTAACCGTTCGAACTGGCAAAACGCTGTCACAGTACAACTCGCACTCGCGTTCATTCGTGTTTTGGCTGGTAAACGTGTTCACTTCTCAACGTAAACCATTACAACACGCACTCAGCAATTTTAATCTCCATACTTGTCACTAGGTGGCGCTTCCTCGATGCCATAGAAATATGAGTTTACGTTAACGCGATCGAGTAGTTAAAAAACTCGCACTAAGCACTCAGCAAAATGCCAGTAACGGTAGTCATAGACGGTCACTCATCATTCAGGCAGCCGGGGCTGCGAGCGACAAAAAGAACTTTAATTTCACCAAATTGAATTGTAGGTTACATTTCAAACCTTCATCACGTCACAAACGGAATACAAAGTGGGGCTCGCCATGAAATAATAACAACTTAATTCGCAAAGTGCCGAAAGTCTGTGACAAATATCATCTGGACGTGACTGGTGTGCTGAACGCTTCGTTTTGTATGTGCTACGTTTTTTTTTTATCATTCATGTAAACTATTTGTATGTATCTGTGGATAATTTAATATACTAACACTGTTATTTAGGCAAGTATCTATATATATATATATATATATATATATATATATATATATATATATATATTGCTAGCGAATTTCTATTTAATTTGAAATTCGCTTCTAAAGATAAAAATGGAACTAAACCTAAAACATTCTAATTTAAATAAAATATTTGAGCCAGATCGCTGTCGGGCGGCAGAGTACCAAGAAGGCTGGCGGCATTGCCTCGCTGTATGGCTAGGCTTATTCTTTGGCCAAAGTAAGCACCAGCCCTCGGGTCTCCTGAAGCGTCGACTAAGCGCGACGAGATCTCCTTAAAGAGGAGTCTCGCCTCCGGACCCCATGGCCCCAGAGTCTCGACTCCAAAAGGCATAAATATATAGCCCTGCCTATATATATATATATATATATATATATATAACCTCTGAAATTATCATTTTGTATGTTAGGTACTTATGCTAGCGAATTCTATATTTCTAAGAGACTTATTTTCTCAAAGGATTTTCTTTTCATTCAGCAAGTGGTATTAATATCGAGAGTCGTAAAAACTGATTAAGGCCGGCTTACACTAAAGCTGACCAAGATGTTTACGAGTATCTCTCTCTTTTACTAACGAGATCTGTGTAATATCTTCATGAATATTTATTTATCTATCTTTTTTTGATGTCGAGAGAAAAATCTTCCAAAGATACCCGACTTTCTGGGGGAAAAGCCGGGTTATGTGGGATTCCACTAAAACCCCCCCAGTGGCTCTCTCCGTGCGCTTGGTGGGGTGCTCCGGGATTTCACTGAACATTGCGGAACTCCCGCGCACTGCACACTGAAGCACCCGTCCTCCCTTCAGGCTGGTTTGTGCCTGGTGGAACCTCAGTGAACGGCGGTGTGCGGCCACCACACACCGCCCGCGGGGTCGCTTGTAAGGGTGGTTCGAGCCCCCACTCTTACCACCCACGACCCCGGGGTCTTCTCTTAGTCGCCTCTTAAGACAGGCAGAAGATACTGTAACCCTATTCTAAGCCCGGGAGTACAGGGCTATTTATCTATCTATTTAACCAGCAGTAAGTTCTATTCAGTGAATAAGTCTTCTTCATCACGACATTTGCAAAGCTATTCATAGATATACTGAATGCCTGACAGTCCTGTTAATCAGCTATATGTCCGTTTATCCCTGGATACGTAGTTAACAAGGTGTTTTACTGGATTACCACAACACAGACTCGAGTCTAGCGTGTGATCCGATATTATTTTCCTTATCTTTCATATAGTTATTGTATTTCACCTTCTTTTCCTGCTCTTCCCTTTGCCAGTCCCTTCAACACCAAAGGTTTGCTGGAAGAGAATGCTTCTTGCATTAAGTACGCCCTCGTACATTTACTCATGCAATTAGTGCTCTAAAATATTAAAATATATAAATAAATAAATATGGTTATGCACCATGTGAATACAATATTTATTATTTTGTGTGGCTTTAAATAAATACTTTTTTTACTCTTCGATTTAAACCTTGTATGTCCCCACTGCTGGGGCACGTGTCTCTTCCTGCATCGCAGGAAGGTTAGGCCGTACTCCACCAATCTCTTACTCTTACTGCCGCACTCAGAGACGTCCATTTAATTTAATGTTTATTTAAATATCAGTATCTTTCACTTATTATCAATAAAACAGAAAAAGACAACAGAATACTTAACGGAGATTAACTTTTAATTGACGTTTCTGAGTGCGGTGGTTACTCTACTTTTTTACTTACTAAATCAGTCTTTTCGCGCAAAATTTCCAATCCCTAAAAAGCTTTGAAGACCTCAGAATCTCAGAAGAAGTTTGAGAAAAATGTAATTACACACATAAGAGATCGAAAACACCCACCCTTTTCAGCAGTTCTTTAGCGAACAAAATACAAAAGTAAATTATAATGATGTGCTCTCATTGAAACTTTTATAACTTTGTGATATTTCAAAGAGTGGGCGGTAGACTCACGAATTATCTTTTTACTTCTGACAGCATAGAATTCTGAGTGCTTAGTGCGAGTTATTTAACTACTCGATCGCGTTAACGTAAACTTATATTTCTATGGCATCGAAGAAGCGCTACCTAGCGACAAGTATGGACATTAAAATTGCTGAGTGCGAGTTGTAATGGTTTACGTTGAGAAGTGAACACGTTTACCAGCCAAAACACGAATAAACGCGAGTGCGAGTTGTACTGTGACAGCGTTTTTGCCAGTTCGAACGGTTAACTTACTCATACTCACTACTCAATGCTTGATTAACGCGGTAGTAAAGTTATTCGATTGGATCTGTCAAACTAGCACTAAGCACTCTGTTTTCGTTGATAAAATAAGCTTTTATTTGCTGAATATAATTTACAGTAACCTTTGGAATTAAAAAGCCATTTGAAGACGGTATTTTGTAACGGAACTGGGATTTCTTTGTTCTTGCTCAATGTAGGTTTTACAATTAAAATACATGGGTTGATATTTCACGAATCAAGGAGACGATTGTAAAACCTAGGATTGATAGATAGTGTATTGTATATATTGTATGTATGTATGTATGTATGTATGTATGTATGTATGTATGTATGTATGTATGTATGTATGTATGTATGTATGTATGTATGTATGTATGTATGTAAGTATGGGGTTTAATTACCACACGTGCCCACCAGGGACTGGCAATTTTAAGCGACGAGGTATTTGAACACTTCAGAAACTCGGGTTTCCTCACGATGTTTTTTTCTCAGTCATCATTGCTACTAAACAATAAGAAAATTTGAAATAAATGAAATACGTTATGCTACGGTCAATCCTTAAAGGAGAATATTTGAAGTTTTAAAATTATCTTGCACATTCTCATCACTAACTTACGTAGTGCCTACTTACCGCTAAAAATAACCTCTTTTATTTTCGATCGTAAATGCTGCTGGTTGTAATCTGGATCTAAAATTAAAAAGGAAAAAAATATTTTTTTCTCCATTTAGCATGCCTGTCAGTGCCTGTACAAATTACTTTGAAAACATAAACTTTCTGTTCTTCGGTTTAATTAGCTTTATGATACTTCTAAATCAAATTATTGCTCCTTTGTTTTTTTAGACGCCAATTTTGTCATTACTTTAAAACTTTTCATCCCTCGTTGATCGGCGTATTCAGATTTCAGATGTCAAGAGTCAATATAAGATTATTGGGACATTTGAAGAGTAATTAAGTTTTGTGTCGAAAGTCTAATTTGTCTCGGGTAGGCTTGCCCAGTACCTATACCACCCTGACAGCTTAGTCGGCCTAGCCCTAGCTGTGAAGGACAACATCGTGAGGAAACCCACGCCTTGGTAGGCTCCGCTCGTTAGTGCTTGAACAAAAGATGAAGGTGGCATGATCAGACCTTAGGAAGGTTTGTGGACGAAAGTGGGCACTCATTGGCAGCAGAAGTTGGTTGAACGATCGGAAAAAAAAATAGTTCAACTCGTGTCCCAGTGTTTGTTATCGATTTTCTCCGAAGCGGTATAACCGGTTTTCATGAACTTTTTTTGCGTATATTTAGTGCTTCTAATAAGTCGCAGGCTTGGTAATATGGCAAAACAACATTTGAAATGATTGAACAAATGATTTGCCCTACCTAGTAGAAAAGCTTTCGCAGATAGTGTTGTTTGCAGATGATACTTCCTTAATTTTTAAAGTAAAGAGAGGTATAAGTAGACGATGTAAACAATGCTTTATCTACAATTCTAAACTGGTTCACTATAAATAATCTGATGCTAAATGCAAAAAAGACAAAATGCATCAAATTTTCACTACCCAATGTTAAAAATGTTGACACGAGTTTAAAAATATCTTGTGAAAGGCTAGAGCTGGTAGAGTCCACGCTTTTTTTTAGCATAACGATAGACTCAGCATCGTTTGCAGTCAGAAAAATTAGACAACTTACAGACGTGTCGACGGCTAGGCTGGTCTATTTTAGTTATTTTCACAGTGTCATGTCGTATAATTTGTTATTATGGGGACGGGCAGCAGATATAGAAACCATATTTGTCTTGCAAAAAAGAGCAATAAGAGCTATACACAACTTAAACAGTAGAGAGTCGCTAAGGAAGCGTTTTAAAGAAATAGGCATTCTTACACTGGCTTGCCAATATATATTCGATAATATAATGTATTTTCGAAAAAATATAACTATGTTTAAATTAAATAGGGACGTTCATAACGTAAACACAAGGAAAAGAATCAAGGTTGCTTGTAGGTACTAAATCCCGATTAGCCAAGGTAGGCACATCATTTGTAGGTTACTGCGTTCGTTTTTACAACAAAATTCCAGAACATGTTCTATCCTTGTCTGAAAATAAATTTAAAACTTTCATTAAAAATTCGCTATGTAAAAAGGCATATTATAGAATAGACGACTATATAAACGATCCTAGTCCGTGGTAGTAAACCAATTCCACCGCGATTTTATTGTTTAGTATAACTAAGTATAACATATTTTATCATACAAGTGTGTACAGACGACGTGATTGCATAATTATTAATAACTATATGATACATTGTGGTTATGCTCGTGAACGAGTGCTGTTCATGTGTCTGGCCGCAGCACTTATGTTTTCCCCTATTATTGTGAGACATTTGATTAATGCTTTGGCATTTAGGGTTGTTAATGGCAATCATGAAATCTTATTAGGTTTACATAATGGCAACTGATGTATTTGGTTTTAAGAAGATTTGAGAAAAGATGGTCAGAGTGGAGTTTTTTTTCCGCTGCCTTTTTCTCCACTACAATACGGCCCGATGGCGGCGGCTTACATTTTACATTGTACATTGACATCCAGCAAACAGAATATAAATTCTTTACGTTGAAATAAAATGATTTGAATTTGAAGGAACAGCTAGTAATACTATAAAAGTCGTATGCATGTTTAATTTCAAATAAGTTATGGGAAGAGAAACTTTTAAGCCAGGTGACATAAATCTAAAAAAGATTAAAGAAAACTTTTTTCAATTACAGCACCACCAAGTAATCTGTTCAGGTGGGCAAAACTCTAACTGCGGCCTTATCATCCGCCACATTGAAAAAAAAAAAAAACATTCCGCTGTCTGTTGATTTATAGATACCTAATAAAATAAACAAATATTCAAGGACATATATTACACAGATCTTGTTAGCCCTATACTAAGTACAACTAAATGACTTGTGTTACAGGTGCTAACTCGACGATAGATTTAATACAATAAATACAAAGATAACATCCAAGACTCGAGACAAACTAGAAAAGTTTGTTTCTTGGTTTGAGCCTTTTTTGGATTGAACCCGAGAAATTCGGTTTTACAGTCAGCGTGCCAAACCGCTGCGCCACCGAGGCGGCCATTATATTATAATTACATTTAAAGAAGGGCCTTTGACTTTATATTTTCCATTTTTCTAGGTGCGATTGCAACCCTTTATGTCCCCACTGCTGGGGCACGGGTCTCTCCCTTCATCGCTGGAAGGTTAGGCCATACTCCACCACGGGGGCCAAGTCAAGCCGCCCATAAGGCCTTTGACATGGCTTAACGAATGCCATTACGTGACAGCCGGCAAGTTTTTCTAGGTAAATTTCTTAATTAGCACACCCAAATTCTCCACTAGTGCCGCTATCAACTGAACAGATAGGATGGTAGCACTGTACAATGTACATGGGATGGTAATAGACTAGAAACAGGGTTGCATGCGTTTGTTTAAGATGCAACAAGTTTCAGTGTGAAACAGAATATAGGTACTTGCTTCACCCTATTTGCAGCTCAGCTGAAGTCTTAGTGTCTGAGCACACTAGGCCGAAAATACGCGACCGAAGTTCCGTGGCCGATTTTACGTTCCGACGCATTCGGCTGATATGACACACGATAAGAGCCGAAATTACGCGGCAGAAATTCAGTTGCGTAACTTTGTGTTCAGTATCTCGAGCGCTGTCGGTCGTGGCGTTGCCACAAAACATTGACGCCAAATTGCTGCTGTACGTACGCCCGACCGAAGTTCGTCTGTACGCTATAGCGCGACGTTATTTTGGCATGGTGTGTCATCAGTAATTTAAAATACATTGCAGGCGTAATCGTGTTGAACTTGGGCCGCGTATTTTTGGCCTAGTGTGTTTAGACACTTATAATCTCCTTGGCATAATCGTCGTTCGCCAGACAGGCATGAATACTTGATGTGGAGCCGTCATCTGAGCGAAGAGAGCATTTGAATAATAAAAAGCGTTTGAAGCGGTGAATAAGTTGGAGCTCGTGGATATTTTCCTTACAAAGGGCGAGACTGAATGATGGGCGGATGTGTGTTGAAATTGAATTTGGAATGTCGTGAACAACTTCAGGCGTGAGTCGAAAAATTGCTTTAAATATTTTGAAGCAAACCATTCTTATTATACTCCCCACTATGTGGCAGGTAACGAAAAATCACCTCTAATCTAGGTGTCGTCGTCGTCAGGCTATACTAGTCCACTGCTGGACATAGCCCTCCCCTAAAGAGCGCCACGTTGTGCTATCATAGGGGGTAATGCCCATAATGCCCACGCTGGGCATGCGGGTTGGGGATCGCAGTTCGGTGGAATTGTACTGCAGGGGGCGCTGCTGCCCACCGCCTTGTTTGTGTCCCTTAGTCGCCTTTTACGACACCCGCGGGAAGAATTGGGTTGGTGCTTAGTTAGTATATTTTCGGGGCTTAATCGCGTAGTAATTTATTGCTATTTTTCCTCGACGTTTCGACGACGTTACAGTCATCGGGGTCACGAGAAGACTGATGGCTGGCACCCGTTCGCATCTTCGGCTGATGAGATAAGATAAGATAAGATAAGATAAGAATATTCTTTATTGTACACCAGGAAAAAACAAACAAAACATAATTACAAAGATACAGTACAATTGGCGGCCTTATTGCTTAGATCAATTTCTTCCAGGCAACCCACGATGGAAAGTTGCTGAAGGAAAAGTGATACGGGTAGTTGGTGCAAATATTAATATTGTATACATACTTATACTGATGAGGTTTCAGACTACCCTCAATCAGCTATCACAAAGCACTATTAGGGTTGCGACACACTACACTGACTACAACTACACTGGGTTGGTGCTATTCTCTAGGCCGACACCACACAGCAGGTGTAGGGTACTCGAAAGTCGTGAATATTAATAATACATCATAAGGGAGGTCTTAGTCCTGCAGTGGGCGTCAAGTGCCTGATGATGATGATGTACTATAAAATATTCTTGTTTAAAACGTAGAACAAAATAAAATGATAAAATCAAAGGCACGTTGAAGTTGGGTGCGGTTCAGTAGAGTGTCGGGGTTCGAAAAGGTCCGGTGACGTGGCGATAGTTAGATAGTTAGATAGATAGATAGATAGATAGATAGATAAGTAGGTAGGTAGGTAGGTAGGTAGGTAGGTAGGTAGGTAGGTAGGTAGGTAGGTAGGTAGGTAGGTAGGTAGGTAGGT
>OW203733.1:6185281-6189681 GCA_934045075.1 Yponomeuta sedellus
GGATGGATGGATGGATGGATGGATGGATGGATGGATGGATGGATGGATGGATGGATGGATGGATGGATGGATGGATGGATGGATGGATGGATGGATGGATGGATGGATGGATGGATGGATGGATGGATGGATGGATGGATGGATGGATGGATGGATGGATGGATGGATGGATGGATGGATGGATGGATGGATGGATGGATGGATGGATGGATGGATGGATGGATGGATGGATGGATGGATGGATGGATGGATGGATGGATGGATGGATGGATGGATGGATGGATGGATGGATGGATGGATGGATGGATGGATGGATGGATGGATGGATGGATGGATGGATGGATGGATGGATGGATGGATGGATGGATGGATGGATGGATGGATGGATGGATGGATGGATGGATGGATGGATGGATGGATGGATGGATGGATGGATGGATGGATGGATGGATGGATGGATGGATGGATGGATGGATGGATGGATGGATGGATGGATGGATGGATGGATGGATGGATGGATGGATGGATGGATGGATGGATGGATGGATGGATGGATGGATGGATGGATGGATGGATGGATGGATGGATGGATGGATGGATGGATGGATGGATGGATGGATGGATGGATGGATGGATGGATGGATGGATGGATGGATGGATGGATGGATGGATGGATGGATGGATGGATGGATGGATGGATGGATGGATGGATGGATGGATGGATGGATGGATGGATGGATGGATGGATGGATGGATGGATGGATGGATGGATGGATGGATGGATGGATGGATGGATGGATGGATGGATGGATGGATGGATGGATGGATGGATGGATGGATGGATGGATGGATGGATGGATGGATGGATGGATGGATGGATGGATGGATGGATGGATGGATGGATGGATGGATGGATGGATGGATGGATGGATGGATGGATGGATGGATGGATGGATGGATGGATGGATGGATGGATGGATGGATGGATGGATGGATGGATGGATGGATGGATGGATGGATGGATGGATGGATGGATGGATGGATGGATGGATGGATGGATGGATGGATGGATGGATGGATGGATGGATGGATGGATGGATGGATGGATGGATGGATGGATGGATGGATGGATGGATGGATGGATGGATGGATGGATGGATGGATGGATGGATGGATGGATGGATGGATGGATGGATGGATGGATGGATGGATGGATGGATGGATGGATGGATGGATGGATGGATGGATGGATGGATGGATGGATGGATGGATGGATGGATGGATGGATGGATGGATGGATGGATGGATGGATGGATGGATGGATGGATGGATGGATGGATGGATGGATGGATGGATGGATGGATGGATGGATGGATGGATGGATGGATGGATGGATGGATGGATGGATGGATGGATGGATGGATGGATGGATGGATGGATGGATGGATGGATGGATGGATGGATGGATGGATGGATGGATGGATGGATGGATGGATGGATGGATGGATGGATGGATGGATGGATGGATGGATGGATGGATGGATGGATGGATGGATGGATGGATGGATGGATGGATGGATGGATGGATGGATGGATGGATGGATGGATGGATGGATGGATGGATGGATGGATGGATGGATGGATGGATGGATGGATGGATGGATGGATGGATGGATGGATGGATGGATGGATGGATGGATGGATGGATGGATGGATGGATGGATGGATGGATGGATGGATGGATGGATGGATGGATGGATGGATGGATGGATGGATGGATGGATGGATGGATGGATGGATGGATGGATGGATGGATGGATGGATGGATGGATGGATGGATGGATGGATGGATGGATGGATGGATGGATGGATGGATGGATGGATGGATGGATGGATGGATGGATGGATGGATGGATGGATGGATGGATGGATGGATGGATGGATGGATGGATGGATGGATGGATGGATGGATGGATGGATGGATGGATGGATGGATGGATGGATGGATGGATGGATGGATGGATGGATGGATGGATGGATGGATGGATGGATGGATGGATGGATGGATGGATGGATGGATGGATGGATGGATGGATGGATGGATGGATGGATGGATGGATGGATGGATGGATGGATGGATGGATGGATGGATGGATGGATGGATGGATGGATGGATGGATGGATGGATGGATGGATGGATGGATGGATGGATGGATGGATGGATGGATGGATGGATGGATGGATGGATGGATGGATGGATGGATGGATGGATGGATGGATGGATGGATGGATGGATGGATGGATGGATGGATGGATGGATGGATGGATGGATGGATGGATGGATGGATGGATGGATGGATGGATGGATGGATGGATGGATGGATGGATGGATGGATGGATGGATGGATGGATGGATGGATGGATGGATGGATGGATGGATGGATGGATGGATGGATGGATGGATGGATGGATGGATGGATGGATGGATGGATGGATGGATGGATGGATGGATGGATGGATGGATGGATGGATGGATGGATGGATGGATGGATGGATGGATGGATGGATGGATGGATGGATGGATGGATGGATGGATGGATGGATGGATGGATGGATGGATGGATGGATGGATGGATGGATGGATGGATGGATGGATGGATGGATGGATGGATGGATGGATGGATGGATGGATGGATGGATGGATGGATGGATGGATGGATGGATGGATGGATGGATGGATGGATGGATGGATGGATGGATGGATGGATGGATGGATGGATGGATGGATGGATGGATGGATGGATGGATGGATGGATGGATGGATGGATGGATGGATGGATGGATGGATGGATGGATGGATGGATGGATGGATGGATGGATGGATGGATGGATGGATGGATGGATGGATGGATGGATGGATGGATGGATGGATGGATGGATGGATGGATGGATGGATGGATGGATGGATGGATGGATGGATGGATGGATGGATGGATGGATGGATGGATGGATGGATGGATGGATGGATGGATGGATGGATGGATGGATGGATGGATGGATGGATGGATGGATGGATGGATGGATGGATGGATGGATGGATGGATGGATGGATGGATGGATGGATGGATGGATGGATGGATGGATGGATGGATGGATGGATGGATGGATGGATGGATGGATGGATGGATGGATGGATGGATGGATGGATGGATGGATGGATGGATGGATGGATGGATGGATGGATGGATGGATGGATGGATGGATGGATGGATGGATGGATGGATGGATGGATGGATGGATGGATGGATGGATGGATGGATGGATGGATGGATGGATGGATGGATGGATGGATGGATGGATGGATGGATGGATGGATGGATGGATGGATGGATGGATGGATGGATGGATGGATGGATGGATGGATGGATGGATGGATGGATGGATGGATGGATGGATGGATGGATGGATGGATGGATGGATGGATGGATGGATGGATGGATGGATGGATGGATGGATGGATGGATGGATGGATGGATGGATGGATGGATGGATGGATGGATGGATGGATGGATGGATGGATGGATGGATGGATGGATGGATGGATGGATGGATGGATGGATGGATGGATGGATGGATGGATGGATGGATGGATGGATGGATGGATGGATGGATGGATGGATGGATGGATGGATGGATGGATGGATGGATGGATGGATGGATGGATGGATGGATGGATGGATGGATGGATGGATGGATGGATGGATGGATGGATGGATGGATGGATGGATGGATGGATGGATGGATGGATGGATGGATGGATGGATGGATGGATGGATGGATGGATGGATGGATGGATGGATGGATGGATGGATGGATGGATGGATGGATGGATGGATGGATGGATGGATGGATGGATGGATGGATGGATGGATGGATGGATGGATGGATGGATGGATGGATGGATGGATGGATGGATGGATGGATGGATGGATGGATGGATGGATGGATGGATGGATGGATGGATGGATGGATGGATGGATGGATGGATGGATGGATGGATGGATGGATGGATGGATGGATGGATGGATGGATGGATGGATGGATGGATGGATGGATGGATGGATGGATGGATGGATGGATGGATGGATGGATGGATGGATGGATGGATGGATGGATGGATGGATGGATGGATGGATGGATGGATGGATGGATGGATGGATGGATGGATGGATGGATGGATGGATGGATGGATGGATGGATGGATGGATGGATGGATGGATGGATGGATGGATGGATGGATGGATGGATGGATGGATGGATGGATGGATGGATGGATGGATGGATGGATGGATGGATGGATGGATGGATGGATGGAGAACACTTTATTGTACATAAAAAAG